>BHFT01003205.1:0-118646 GCA_004320025.1 Laticauda laticaudata | reverse complement strand
GAGCTGATGCAATTCATACTCCCCGCATGCGCAGTGAACGCTTTGCATCCGATATACATCCGCACGGCAGCCGCTTTGCTTCCTGTAGGCATTCGTGATGCATCCACGTCATCCGCTACGCATCCGCCCCTTCCGCTATGCGTCCGCTTCACAATTTTCCCCCAGAACCCCTTCGGAGGTGTCATCTGCTTCCATCCACTGTCATCCACTCAGCTTCCTATGAACATCCATTTAACATCCCCACTACGTACTACCCCCATCCGTTCTTTTCCATTCTTTTCCGTTCTGTTTATGCAAATTTTGCCACTTTTTGGAGCAGATGACAATGGATGGAGCCACCCCCGAAATTTTGCTCATCTGCTGTGTCCTTTGTGCATACGTTTTGCGTCTGTTGGCCAGTGAGACCTAGCCTTAAGAAGCATCAAGAATTCATGCCCTTTCTTGTCTTGTGCCACAGAAATTAGATTTACTCTGAAACAAACTGCTAACTTAGCAACTTTGTTCCTAACTTATGTGCACAACTAGCTTTATAATGCACACAATTCCCTATTTGGAGCATGAATGATTCAAATGTGTCAGTACTTTTGATTTCTTTTGAAGTCTCCATTATCATTGCATGATCATTGCCATTTATCCTTTTCAGCGCTGTGTGGACAACACAACAGTCCTCACATTATCAAGGCACTGGATACAGCGTAGTGGCTGTGATTCTGGTGAGTATGAATAGCTAGCCTCTGAGTTTTTGAAAGTTATTTGATTCGATTCTGGTAGGTACCACCACATATTGATTACCTGCTATTATTTCTTTTTGGTGTGGAATTCAAAAAATATGTCTTTATTAATTAAATCAGCTATGACCAGGCCTGTCACAGTTGTCCCTTACAAAGGGATAGGAGACACAATGGAAATAAATTTTATTTCACATTCTTATGAACCAGTATAATAATATCAATGTTGTTATCCATCAGAAGACTCTTGGGGAGTGGCGATCATACCAGCAATACATTTTATATCAGATTTAATGTCAGCTTGTATCCCTGGACAAATAATGGGCCCAGCACATGAACAATGACTCTCTTCAGAGAAGGACAACTGAACCTGAACTTCAAAATCACTTAATGATTTACTCTTTGTTCATCCACTGTGCCCCAAATTTTTCATCAGTCTAGAACTCCAAGCGGACAATTTATAGACAACAACAAAGGTAGCCATGTTTCTGAGGCAGACACTATTTTTCCCTGCAACATCCCTGGTTGACACCATTCACTGGTCACTAAAAATGAAAAAGTTTGAAGATAATCTTTCACATATACTTGGGGAGGGGGTTAAGAATCTATTGCTAAGTATCCCTTCAGACCTGGCAGAAGTAGTGTGCTGAACAAAATTATTTCAGTTGGAGCAGACATTTCCAAATGAAGATAATTTGTTTATTCCTTATTATTATTTTTAGCTAAATAAATAATTTACAGTTCAGGCTACTGTTACAATAATTAGTATTCCAGAAAATAAATGATGTAGACTTATGGTTGTCTTTTAATATATATATTTTAGCAACTTTTTAAGGTGATGGAACACTGCTCATGTGTGCTTGCTAGTCCCTCAATGTTGCTCTCAGACAATCTTTCTTGCAGTGAATGATAAGTGTTGTGATTATGCTCACTTCATTGTGTGGCCAGAAACACGTATAACCACCCTACACATGATCAGAGCTACCCAGGGTGCGATTTTGACTTAGCAGCTTTCATTTTGTAGATGGTTATAGGAAACCAGTTTCTGTTTTTCTCCAAAACAATTTCCCAGTCCTTAGAAATGTACAACACTGTATAAATTATGCAACTGATTTATAAGTCACTTTTAATGGGCATATAATTTCCCCATACTTCAGTAAATACAAATTGTAGTCTGATTGAAAGCAGACTTTAAAAAAAATGGAAAGCAAAAAAGGCTCAAATGGAACGGAGTTCTCAAAATTAATTACCTTCTCCTAAATATTACAATTGGATTCTCTTGGAGGAACACATTTTCTTCTTTGTATGAGAAGTGATAAATGAAGAACCTCATCAATCTACCTCTTTACCCTTGGAATAGAGCTTCTCTCTGTATGCATACAAATCTCTCTCTGCTCCTCATCTGTTTCTTGCCACACAGAGAAAAATATCATGATTCTGTTAAGTCATTTGCAAAGAAAAGTGCAGGTGGATTTCTGATGCATCCTTATTCCGATAAAGTCCTATATATTAAATCTAATACTATAGAATGCTTTCTATATTAAAACAAAGCAAGCTTGTCATTCCAAATATTTTCAGATTTTATATACATGGATATACAGCTCAATATTTAAACAGTAATATTTCTCTCTCTCTCTCTCTCTCTCTCTCTCTCTCTCTCTCTCTCTCTCTCTCTCTCTCTCTCTCTCTCTCTCTTCCTTTCCCTCCCTATCTCTCTGTAAAACATAGGGATATGTGAAATACCCAGCCTCTCACTGTGCTTACTCCAATCCAACTACTAATTTTTAAGAATTGTAATAGTGAGATGGGCAGCAGATACATTTAATAAATAAAATGAAAAAAAGTAAATTCTCCTCTGAGCTTGGTAAAAAGTAATAATAATAGAGAGGTGGGGAGGAAAAACTTCTGATTAACTCAGTATGGATGTGCATTGCCTAAGGAACCTGGACATAATTTCAAAATCAAAGTATCTGGTGAACAACAGCTCCGTATTCAGTATATACAGTATATGCCCCAGTTCTATTACAGTGGCTGTTACATATTTTCAATTACAGTATTTGGAATGTTCATGACATTCAACCTTTACTTGTTGACTTTAAAGGGGCAAAACTGAGCTTTTCTGCTTAAATTGGTTGTAAGCAGAGTTTAGATAAATAATTCAAGTTGTTTGCAAAGGTGTTGAGCTCATCTCCTGGGAAAAGACAATATGTGGGAATTACATTAGCCATATGTCCTGTTGTATTGCAGACTGGTTATGCATGACAACCCCAGTAGTACAATCACCTACTGAGAAATTTACTGTCATCCCACAACCATTTAATATGCTAATTAGTTATTTGCTTGGAACACAGTTGTCGATAGGCTTCTCTAACAGCAGAGAGGTAGTAAGACTGTCCATCTTTACTACTGCAGGAGAATGAAGCTGACAGCAGCCCAGGGTTATCAAAAAATGCTAGACTGTGATTTTGGAGTCTAAATAATGGTTTAATAGCTATGTTTCCATTCTGAAACCTGATTTAGGCTACTCAGGGTTTTTTTTTTTATTTAGCAGTTCTGTTCCTAAAGCATAAATTGCTTTTGTCTCTCCCTTTTACAATTTATATAAATATTTGATAATTAAGGCTTTCACAAAAACAGAGGAGCGGCATTTGTAATGCAAATGGGTATTCAGACCAATCAAGCTTTTACATTTATATTAGACAAAGGGCAAAAAAAGAGCCACTTTAACCCTCAGATATCAAGAAGTAGGTCATTCATCCAGTGGGCTTCTTCCCAACTACTATTTTAAAATGAACTGAGGTAGCAAACTTCAGGTGATAAGTAATGACTGGACTGTACCCAAAACAGACTCTGAGAAACAGAAATAATAGAATAGGATCTTCTTCCAGTGCCAAAAATTTAGTGATTGTGTGCCTAATGTGAGATGCAACATCTGTTTAAAAACCTGTAAGAAAAGTCCATTGCCTTCTTCAACTCGCATTGTCACAGCACTGTCACGTGATGTGACTTTTTTTCCCTTCACTAAACCAGAAATGGGCGTGGCCAGCACATGACACATCTGGTCCACAGGCCACAAGTTTGACAGCCCTCCTCTAGTGCATCCTGTTCATTGAGAAAAAGTTCATACATTAGGATGTTTTCCCTAGTGCTTGGATTAGTTCCTGATGTTGCAACCTGAAACTTTCACAACCTTTGGAACAACAGAACATGCATTTATTCCATCCCCTCTATGACTCCTTCCCTGATTTCAAGATGATTATGTATTGTTTTCAATGTTTTCTTCTCTTGTCCAAACATAGACAACTTCTTCAACCTTTTGTGAGGTTTAATTTCTATGTTTCTCACCATTGTTGTGTTTCTTCCAGAGGGTGTTCCTTTACACAAAATTTGTACTAAGTACAATGCATTGGGGGGAAGAGAGCACTTCCCCCCAAAACTAATAAAATTTAAGTATATAAATAACTGTAGAATTTAATGGGGAAGAGCAGACATATGGCAGAGCAAACAGTAGAATTATCTTATTCATTTATAAGAAGCTTGTTCTATCTGTCTGTCCATCTGCCCATCCCTCCCTCCCTCCCTCTCTATCTAAAATTGTAAAAATATATAAAACTAATAAATTAATTAAATATTATTATAACAAACATATTAGTATCTAAACATTAACCTTTTGAACTGGTTAAAGGATACTATTATCCATTAGATAATTAAAATTAGATTTAAAACAGTAAATACTTATTTAATTTGAAATCATTATTTAGGTTACTATTTCATTCTTGGTCTTGTAAAATTGAGGCAGCATATCTAGAATTATTTTAATCTTGCCAGAGTTGCATTTCCTTTAGTATCCATTTTTGGCCTCTACTTTAGCAGATAGAAATCCTTTCTTTAACTGGCCTGTACATTGGTTGACCTAATTAAATGTTGAATTGTAGGAGCAATCATTATTTTGTCCTTTAAAAGTTTGACAGGATTCCCCAAGGTCCTAACAATATTGATGAAGATGTGAAAACAGCTTGCATTCAATTGCTAAAAACTTCAGTCATTTTTATCTTAATGTAATACAGATTTGTTTTCAAGTCTGTCAATTTTGTTTGAGGATTTTTTTTTCCAAAGATGTCCTGTCAAGAAGGCCAATAGTCTTTTACTTGCTAGTGTTTTCTCAACCAAATGTTGAATTTTGTGTTCATATCTAATTAAACAGATGGTGAATAATAGGTTTGTGAAGTAAAAGATTAGTAATCTTTGCGAAAAATTCAACATGAGAGTTGATGGACATTTCTGTATTAATTAACTCTCCATGTGTGATTACCCATAGAAATGTAGTTAAATGTATACAAAATGGCTAAAATATTTTGTGTAGACTTTTGTCCATAAGCCTATATATCCTTGTCTCACCCAACTTGCACAAGGTTTGAGAACATCATTTTAAATTTCATTTTCAAGAAGGTCACTTGAACCTATTTAATTTCTAGTGCTTGCAGCAGCATTTTTCATCTCACATAAGACTTTGGGAATAAAAGTCTTATTCCAGCTGCAAAATTTTACATTAGCCAAGGGAATAAGCATAAGGTATTAATCTGTTTGGATTCAATAATATATCCTCTGAGGCACCCAATCATTGGGGAGACTGGCCACCTAGCTTGAGGTAATGTTTAAACAGAACTTTTGTATATATTGCACAACAGTTCTAGCTATGGGCGAAGTATACATTAAAGCCAGGGGTGGGATTCTAATTTTTTAACAACCAGTTCTGTGGCTTAGGTGATGGGCATGGCTTGGTGGTCATGTGACTGGGTAGACAAGGCTTGGTGGTCATGTTATTGGCTGGGTGTGGCCAACTCAATATCATTCACATTGAGGCACGCATCTCCTCACCTGGCCTGTCAAGACTGTGGGGATGCGACAACAGTTGTAAGTTTGAAAAATGGTCACAAGTCACTTTTTTCAGTGCCATNCCAGCAAAGGAGGGGAAAAAAACTCCAGAGACGTTCCTGAGAAAGGAAGTCTAGTCCTGCCAAGAATGTAATAATGGCTTACAGAGACACAGTTTCTGTAAGCAACCCCAGAATGTTTCCTTCCTGCCTTCCTTGCAGGATTAGGCCAGTAATTTCTTCTAATAACCGGTTCTTCGAACTGCTTAGAATATTAAGAACCAGTTCTAGCGAATAGGTGCGAACTGGTAGAATCCCACCCCTGATTAAAACCCTAACCAAAATAATCATTGGAATATTTCCAAAATCATTGCAGTTAAGGCAATTTACTGGAAATGTGTTTCAAGGTAAATAAAGTCATCTATTATGTTCATTAGATTTTCCTTTTCCATCTTGAATTCTGATTGATTTGATTGGTTAGGCCAGTTAGCAGTAGTTTTTCTTTTCTCTGGAAACTATGGCAGCTCTCAGTTCTGATTCGTTTGGGAAATGTGGCTCAACACAACTGAAGGGTATCAGACCAGGAATATATATATATTTATCCTTATTATCTTCTTTACTCTTCTTTTATTGATATTATAATTGTTATTATTCTGTATGTACACTTAGTGCTTCTATATCAGAGATATATATATATATTTTTAAAATAAAACATTATTACTTAGGCAGTTTTTTAAATTCCTGGTATCCTTAGGACTGCTTAATCTGCAGTATGTGTTGGGGCATACAGTTCTTCCAATCTGTATATAGCCCTATTCAGTTTTAAATGAAAAGATTGTAATTTAATTTATCCTGCAAGATTTTGATCAAGTAATAATTGCTTATATTAAAACATATCTAATCTTTCATCAGACCATTACTTAGCTATAATATATAGCAATAGCACTTAGATTTATATAGCACTTCATAGTGCTTTATAGCGCTCTATAAGCGATTTACAGAGTCAGCATATTGCCTCCAAAAATCTGGGTCCTCATTTTACTGATCTGGGAAAGATGGAAGGCTGAGTCAACTTTGAGCCGATAAGGATCAAACTGGCAGTGAGCTGAATTAGCCTACAATACTACATTCTAACCACTGTGCCACCACGGCTCCTATTATGATAGCTTGAATTGATATTACCATTAAATAAGTAACTATAGTAAAAGTAAAAGTATAATTGTTTGCATTACAGAAGGAAGGAGTGGGCCCATGATGTGTGGATTATCAGCTGAATAGAGCTACCATAGAACATCTATCCATAATAATAAGAGCTTCATCACTTGTGTCTCTGCATCTCAAAGCATGCTTCCGTTGACCATGATAAATACAAATAGTGGCGAGGCTTAGAATATCTTTTTGAAGCCATCACAGGCAAGGCACAACTGTATTAAATCAGACCAATTCTTTATATGCAAAGCATGTTGCTGATGATTGACAATGGAATTATGCAACTATATTGCATAATTCCACAACTATATTATGCAATGGCAGTGGGGCTTTCCAATACACTTGAGTTTTTATCTTTCCTTTTAAAAATAAAATCAACTAAAGCAAATATAAATAATTTTGGAACATATTATGAGCTCCTCAAAATGGTTTTAAAAAGCAAAATTATAATACTGTATATAACAGATTTTAGAAAGATGGAGAGGAGGAAATTAGAAGTCCAATCCTAAATAACTGGAAGTGTAATAGTAGCAGGCCTCTTTGTTGCAGAATTATCTGTATTACTTTTCTTGCAAATCTTGAGAGAGGTCAGAAAGGAAGAATAAATGTTACCCTTGGAAATAATCTCTTTCATGTGTCTTGTTCTGCAAAGGACACACTTGTCTTGCAAATGGAACCATTCGACAATCATTGGTCTTGGAATGTGGTTAAGCTTAATCTTTGGTGCTAACAAAATTGTGTACTTTTGACCTCCCTGTGGTGTGGTAGAATACAATGCTGGAATAAGGTCAAGGAACAGTTTTCATGCAAAAATTAGAAACTGACACAACTTTTTTCCTCCGGCCAGTCATGAATTTGAAGGTTAGTCATGGAGTATGTGTGTATATATGCTGTATGTATAAGTGTGTGTGTGTGTATATGTTGGGTGGGTTGCAAATATTTTTACAACTGGTTCTGTGGGCATGGCTAGGTGGGTGTGGCTAGGTGAGCGTGGCCATGTGACTCAGTGGGTGTTGCTTTTTTTTTTGTGCAGCACCCCCCCATGCTCCATTTTTTTGCCTCCTGTGCCTCAGGGAAGCTTCCTGAGAGCCCATTATTGCACCCCTTTTTGTTTCCTGGACCTCAGAAGCATCCTGGGCAAAGACAGCGAGGGGGATCCTGGCACAGCTGATTGTTGGAACAGCTGATTGCCAGGAGGAAAAAAAAAAAAAGAAATACCGGTTCGGCCAAGCTAGTAGATTTTTTTTACTACCAGTTTGGCTGAATGGTAGCATTTTTTTAGTGCCAGTTGCCCAAACTGGGACAAACTGGTAGAATACCACCACTGGTGTATGTGAGTGTATGTAGTCCTAGTCTCACCACAGTTCCTTTAGTGACCATTCAATAGCACTGAAAAAAATGACTTATGACCATTTTTCATGCTTATGACTGTTGCAGCATCCCCATGGTCACAAGACCATGGTCCCCATGGTCATCTTGTGATCAAAATTCATAAGCTTGGCAAATGACTCATGGTGGTTACAATGCCCTGGGGTCATGTGTTCATCTTTTGCAATGTTGTGACAAGCATAGTCAATGAGGAAGCCAGTTTCAATTAACAACCATGTTACTGATTTAACAATTGCAGTGATTCACTTAAGAACTGAAGAAAAAAAAAGTCATAAAATGGGACAAGACTTATTTAACAGATGTCTCACTTAGTAACATAAATTTTGGGCTCAATTGTGGTCATAAGACGAGGACTAAATATGTACATATACATTATTGGCAATGTCTGTGGGGCTTTCCAATAAGTTTGACTGAAGCCATTTCTGGCTCAGTCCTTGAAAGAAGGTCTTCAGGGCCTTCTGGAAGTCTAAAAGGGGAACACATACACAAACACACACACTTACACACTGGGTGGGAGAGAGGTTGTGTCAAAAGGCCAGGGTAGATACAGAGAAAGCATGCCTCCATGGACCTATTTGGTAAAATTTGAAGAAAGGAAGCTGAACTATGTCCATACAGTCTAACATAGTGGGAGTGGCAGATATTCTCAAGGAGTGTTTGTTTACAAAACAAACTGGAGCACAGTGATAGGTCAATTGCTGCAGTTTTATATCATGCAGATCTTTTTTTATCTTAAAAATGTGACAATGGATATTTCAGGAAATGTAGAGAAAACATGTCTATCGGGAGATTTGCTCAAGTAGAGATACACAAACATTTTTCTGAAGCTTTTTGCTGATATGAATATATGATGGGACAAGCTTATAAACATCCCAAATTACACATTCCTAACAAACAGGCACAAATAGCAAGGGCATTGACTAATTAAGCAATCAGATCATCAGAATTTGATGGACAGTGGGGAAATAAATATGGGCATTCATTGTTTCCCTGCTCATCTGAATCACCATACCAACTTTCACACTTTTACAACATCCCCCCCACTTTTTTTTTGATACTGTATAAAGCAATTGCCTTATAAACTACTTTTCCCCCTTCTCCATTGCCATAAGTGATAAAAACCTGGGATTAAGTCGGTTTCTCTTTATTATTTCAGCCTACAACCTGCAGCAATCCAAAAGCTATATTTGGAATGGCTTGGAGAGTAGCCTCCTACCTAGAACCTGTTTGCGTTTCTGTTTTCAGAAGGAATGTCCGTCTGCCTCTGGAAGCAAAGGGGGGGATCTGGCATCCCCTGCATCATGATGTAATCATGCAAATGACTCCAGTAATTGCTGTAATTTGCACAATGATGTCACAGCACACAAGATGGTATTGTATCATGCAATAAATGCCCTTGCCTCAGACTTTGGGGCTGTCTTCAGAAAATGGAGAAGACTCATTGTTCATTGGTTGAAGGTAACTTGTGCTTCTGATTTCAGCAATGATTTAACTCCCTACATTTAATTTAATTGTCCTAAAGTGCTGGATTCTGCTGTTTCCCTTAGCAGTGAATAACAAACTTTAGAGTTGGAGAAGGGGCTGCTGTTTGATATGTTACTTTTTGCAATGTCCAGATTGTTAACATTCAGTGACAAGCTTTCAAATAATGTGTGCACACAATTTTCTGCAAAGGATTCAAATAAAAAAGGATGTATTAGGCTTCCAATAAGCTTAGTAAGTCAATTTTAGTTTTAACCACATAAATTTCAAAAGGTCTAAGTCTTACTCATATATTTCACACAGTCCTTGGCCACCAAAAATTATTAACTAGCAATTAAGTTAAATCCTCTGGAGAATGTGTGTGCAGTACTGGCTGATTCTTTAGTTTTGCCTTTAGAATAATGTCTGTGTCTCTCTTAATCCTACCTTGGGTTTTTTTTACATGCTCACATAATTCATTAGACATAATTAAATGACACTTAAACTGGCTTCTTAATCAACACATGAAGCACACCTTTGGAGATAGTTTACAAAGCAAACTAACAAACTGTTAATGGACTCTGGTGTTGAAATCTAGGACTTTTCTAATTATTTGAATAAAGGTTGGTGCATGGAAACCTATATGTGAGTATTTTAGATACTGCTGTGTGTGTGTGTGTGTGTGTGTGTGTGTGTGTGTGTGTGTGTGTGTGTGTAAGATGTGGGTTTGAACTATTCAGTATCCTTATGAAAGCAAATCCTGCTGGGCTTTGTTGTGCAAACAGAGTTCCAAAGAGCTGTTTTTTATTACTCACCTTTACAGAATTTATTGTTTATCTGACATCATTCCAATTGAGATAATACACTCATTTCTATTTTAAGGTGAGTGACATAATACAAATGCAGTTCCCGCTGATGTCAGAACAGTTTGATTTGTTTCACAAGATTAACTCTGGAATAAGTTGCTGCTTGAAAATGAAGCTAAATATCCAAGGCTCTAGTTAAAGGTACCTTGGGTATTCCATTTTTCCAGCTTGTTTATATGTAAAATAATTTAATCCTTTGAATGTTGTTGTGCTTAGAATTTATCCCAGTTTGTTGCATGATCTACTCATAGAAGAGAATATTTGTAACTCAGCACTGAACTGTGGATTCCTTGATGCTCTCTGAACTTGGTTGTTGTACGCTGAAGATGTTACCTAGTTTAGTAATGAAATGTCTGCAAAAAAACCCCCAACCAAACTGAGAGAGCACCAAGGACCCCATAGAATCTACTTGTGTTGCATTGTGCTTGCCTATTTCTTGCTCGCTAGTTTTAATTCTTATAGCATAGACTTTAAATGCATGATTGATTGAATAATTAGATTTAAGACTGCCTAACCGCCGGCCGTATGACTCTGAGCACCTTGGATTGAATTGAATTGAATACTTTATTTGGCCCAGTGTGATCAGACACACAAGGAATTTGTCTCTGGTACAGAAGCACTGAGTGTACATACAGAATAATAACAATTATAATATCAATAAAAGAGGGAGTAAATAAGATAATAAGAAGGATAAGTAACAATACTACAGTCACACTACACTGGGCAACATTGAGAGAATTAGGTGTTCAATAGAGTGATAGCACAAGGGGAAAAACTGTCCCTGTGTCTAGTTGTTTTGGCCTACAATGCCCTGTCATGCCATCTTGAGGGGAGGAGTTGAAACAGTTTATGTTCAGGATGCAATGGGTCAGAAGATATCTTCTCAGCCCTCCTTCTGACCCATGCAATATGCAGGTCTTCTGTGGAAGACAGACTGGTTGCAGTTGTTCCTTTTGCAGTCTTAACTATCTGTTGGAGATTATAGAACCCCAAAACTTGAAGGAGTCTACTGCTGATACCATGCTGTTGAATATAGTAAGAGGTGGTAAAATAGAAGGGCTCCTCCTAAAATTATTATGTTATATTATACATTATAAAATGAAATGACAAGGGGGTATTTTTAAACTGGTTTTTGCAGAGATTATAATAAAAGATAAAATATAGCCAAAGTTCATTACAATTGATGGAGATGATTGAAGAGGCAATTTTTGATTTTTTTTAACTGTATATTTTTACATCACTCTGCAGCTTCTGTGGATACTCCTTGTTGCATAATCTAAAAGAGAACACTCAGAAGAATTCATGCATGGTGTTTTTGCTTGAGATGTAATTAAACTGTAGAAGCCAATCAGGTTGCAGTCTCTAGGGAAGATATTCTACAGGAGAAGACAAGATGTCCATGCATATTTTCTGACTGCACTGTAACTAAAATAATTAAAAAACAAATAATATATCCATAAGAATTTCACTGACCTTTTTTAAAATTTGAAAAACCAATTTACTTTAATTAGATTGAGAGAGAACTGCTGGAAAAAAATGCAAAGAATTTGTTTTATGTGGCACAAAGTTAAGTTTGTGATCATAGTAGTTTCCCTGTTACAAAAAGTAATGATTGATGAAATTCAACCATTAGATCTTTGAGAATTGCCAAAATAGCATATAGCTGGACCTCTCAACACCTTAACTTTGAGGGCTATATCAAAATGAACATGAACAAGTTTAATGAATATTCAGTTTATTGAGTTTAATATATTCATTCTATCATAAATAGTTTTTTAAAATAATAATCCTTAAGTAGCAACAGCATTAGACTTTTATACCACTTCATAGTGCTTTACAGTACTCTCTGGGTGGTTTACAATGTCAAGGTAATGCCCCCAACAATCTGGACCCTCATTGTACTGACCTTGGAAGGATGGAAGGCTAAGTCAACCTCGAGCCCCTTCAGGATTGAACTCCTGGCTATGGGCCACTGTGAATCACACTTCAAAACTGCATTCTAATCACTGCACCACCATGGCTTAAAGGAAAGATGTTCCATAATTTGATAAATAAACAGCCAAATGACAGTATAAAATCTATGTTTATTGAAAGCAAGTTCCACTAAATTCCACTATATAGCAATAAATATATTTAGATTTGAATTTCTAAATGCATCTTCTTATTGTTGTATGAAATCTGATAAAAAATATGCTTATATATTCATACTTTGAGTTGGTCCATATGTTTAATCAAAGTCCTACAAAGCTTTTGCCAGCAGAATTCAATACTTAAGTACTTAGGCTCATATTCAAAATGCTGCATAGGTATTAACTAATCAAGGAATGTTGACAGATGATGAACTCTACCACTAATTGTGCTGCTAAGGTAACAAAACGATCTCTACTCACCTTGTAAGGTACAGTACATATCACAATGTTTGGACTGAAATGACATGCTAATAGAAGATAACTATCCTGACTAGATAAAAAATTTAAATAGCACCTTTTCTATCAATTTCTGAGCTTGATGTTTCACATTTCCAGTGCAGATATAATTTGCTATGATTTATTCCATGAAATCAATAACCTTAAGCTTTGCACATTGCCATTTTGAATCTCATTCTCTTTACACTCTGATTCTTTGCTAGAGTATGACTATGTGATGATTTAGGATGCTTAGGTACTTGTGTGGGGATGAATTTTTAGTATCACGTTTCTTCTGACATGTTTCTCTTTGTTTATTTGCCAGCTGTTTTCCTATGTTTTCCCTTTTGATTTGTTTAAACAGAGTTTAAAGTTAGTTAGCCCTCAACTCAAAATAATTTGTTCATTATTTATTTTATTTTATTGACCCTATGTTCATTTATAAGTGTTAACAAAACCAAAATATTTATTCCTAATTATTTTCCATGGAACAATGTAATATTCTTTTGCTTTGAATTATGTAGGGAAGAGTTTGTAAGATATTCCAATCAGCAAAGAAAGCAGCTATTTTTTTTAATTTTTTTATCAGTTGCTCTCCTTATCATCACCTATCCTCTTTCTCATTCCCTCTACCATTCTTTTTCTTACCTTATTCTCCCTGTAAAAACCTATGACATTGCAGTGACAAATAGAAGATTGGATAGGTTGACCCCATATTAAGATACAATTAAAGTTTTTGTTTCCCAAAGAGCCCTCTTACCTAATCACATCTACACAGTATAAAGGCAAAATTGGTGAAAAACAGCCTGTGCCTTTACAATTTTAACAAGAATCTTCAAAAAAGATGAGTTTAGCACTAAGAAGACATCACTGATGGAACATTCTTGATTGGGCAATGCAACAGTTGTTCTCTCCAGAACAATAACTTTCAGTTAATTCCAACATTCTGTGAAAACAGGGAAAAGAAAAAGAGGAAATAGCTGCATAAATACATCAAAGCAACATGCCCATATGACCCTTTAGTCATATTCCCTGTAATAACCTGATCTAAACATCAAAACTTATTAAAGAAGGAAATTAATAGCAATTGTACAGTAGTTGTATTGATTTTATTTGGAATTCTTCATATGTGATTTTTGCCTTTGCACATGTTGTATACTGCAATTACTATTTCCCAGTACACTCCTTTAAATACAAGATAGACAGGAGAGAAAGAAGGAGGGAGGGAGAGAGAGGCTTGGCTATGTTTATATTAGAACTATACCCACATGCATAGTTAGCTACTTCATGTGCTTTGGAATGGAATAGAATTCTTTCTAGAATTCTTTACTGGCCAAACCTCTCTCTGGCCAAGTGTAATTGGACACACAAGGAATTTGTCTTGTGTGCATAGGCTCTCAGTGTACATACAAGCAACAAATGATAAATCATGCTCATAATCATAAAATGCAATCACCATGAATAATAAAGGACTAGCTTTGCTAGGTTTTGGGCTTTGAGTAGGAAGTTCCAAATGACCTTCCTTGGTATTTTCCTGTAACTGGTCGAAAGGGAGAGATCCAGAGGTGGTATTCAGCAGGTTCTGACCAGTTCTGGAGAACCGGTAATGGAAATTTTGAGTAGTTCAGAAAACCAGAAAATACCACCTCTGACTGGAGATTCTACAGTATCCTTCCCCTGGCCACACCACCAAGCCACACCCACAGAACCAGTAGTTTAAAAAAATTGAATCCCACCACTGGAGAGGTCCTTGGTAAGACAACTAGAAAGATCTTATTTTCTTGGGGAATTTCAGGGGACCAGCTTATCATGATCATCTTTTACTGGATAAACCTCTGGAACAGGTGCCAATAAAGCCTGAAATGCCTCTTACCAGTCTGTAACAATGTTGTATAATCTTCAGTACTCTTTCCCCAAACATTATTTGTTTACTTGGCATTTCTTTCATCTTTTCATTATTCCCTTTTTTTTCACCACCATCCTACTGATTACCACACATTTTTCCCTTTTCTCCTTGCAATTTTTTCCTCTCTCCTGTGTCCTGATCACCACTGCCCCAAGCATTCAATTAAGATTCTTTAAGCATTCCAAAAAAGTTGCCTCATACATCTAAAAATCTGGCTAGCCTCATGTGGCAATCCTCTATTCATAAAGAAGCCTCAGCTTTCAATTTATACTGAATTTGGCTGAATACAGCAGGAATAGATATAGATGGCTATAAAGAAACAGTCCAGGATTATGACTCGGAATCAGTAAACCATTGTACCAGAATCTGTCCTCCAGTTTTCTGAAAATGTTTTTCCCTAGAGGAAGCAGTTTGTTTTCCTCCCTTATTCTCAGGATACCATAGAATTTCTTTAGAACTTCTTTTGATTATGTTTCTGAATTTACTCCATTGTTGCAAGGTTACTGCATTCTGTGACACATCTGTCCATCACTCTGCCATCTCCCTGGTTGCTTAAATTTTCTGATTTGAAAAAGCCCCCAGAGAGGATGCCGTACATTTTCTCCGGGAATTTAATTAAAGTATGGAAAGTCAGAAAGACTGCAGATGGCTGGAGATAAATTCAGTGAAGGACACCCCATATCTAAAGACAGTGCCAGAACACTCTATTAGGACTGCCATACCTCAGCTGCAGCCATCTGGATGGCCACTAGATAGCGGCAAAGAGGTACAAAACATTCTTTTGCTGCCATGCAGTGATTGTTCAAGTCCTTGCAGCTTGGAGATCAAAGTCCTATCCTTTACTGCAATTATTTAAATAAGAAGCATTTCTTTCCTGGAAGTAAAATATCAAAAGCTGTTATTGTCTTATCAAATTGGATGAAGAATATTGTCTTATCAAATTGGATGAAGTTGTATAAGGTAAAAAAGCATAGAAGAAAATTTGAGCCCTAAAGGGCTCTTAGATGACACAATATTTGTCTCTAGATCCATGTGGCCATTTTGTGCACACAACACTGTCCTGGGCAGGAGAAGATAAGTCATTTTTTGTAAGTTTGGCGTGTCCTAAGTTGTATAAGGTAACAAATTAACTCCACACCAACACACATTAGTAATCAGCATACAAAAGAGATGAGATCTAAAACTAAATTACAAGCATTTTTGTTTAAAAAGTAATTCTAAAAATCCTTTCTTTATTGTCAGCAGTCATTAGATTTCACATGATCTTTGTTTCTAATGCAGCATAGGAAGATGTTGGAGGAAAAAAAAACATACCAAATCTAGAAAAAAAAGTAATGTTTTCATACAAATGTTGTAAAATACAAGGATCTTGAAGTAACATTGAATTATATTCCTAAAATATAGAATTTGTCATCTTGTGAAGAGTCTTGGCTTTATTGAACTTGGTGATTAAGATAAGATAACCCTATGTTACTAGAAAGAAAGCCACTCCTAATTTTGAGGAATAAATCTGGGATATAAGTTTGTAAAGGCTAGGTCACATCGGCCAACGGATGCAAAACGTATGCAAAAAGGACACAGCGGATGAGCAAATTTTCCATCCATTGTTATCCACTCACCACTCTCAAAAAGTGCCCCAAATTGCATTAAACAGAGCGGGACAACAACAGAAGGAATTGGACGTGCGGAAGGATGTAGCGGGGATGTAAAGTGGACGTTGTAGGAAGCCTAGAGGATGAATGCGCAAATGGTAAGCGATGACACATCCGCATGGGGCTTCCGGGGAGAACAGCGAAGCAGACGCGATAGCGGACAGAACAGATGCGTAGCGGATGCATAGCGGATGACGCCGGATGCATCACAGACACCTATAGGATGCCTAGCGGATGCAAGCGTTCACTGTGCATGCGGGGAGGATGAATTGCGAAGCTCCACGGATATAAAAGGAGGCAGCTCGCAAGGGCAGGTCACCATTTAGAGAAAACCTGCTGCCAGAGACATCGTTGAGAGAACACCATGGGGAAGAAGAGGAAGCTTGCTGCCTTACTTCCTGCCAGCCCTGGCAAGGACAGGAACCACCATCCCACCCCCCTGCCTGACTCTGAAGGCTGCTGGTGCTGGTGCTCCTGGGTGTTGCTCTGCTGCGTGCTTCTCCGTGCGTGGTTGCTGCTGCTGGTTGTTGCTGGTGCTTCTCCTCTGCTGGCGCTTCTCTGCTGCTGCCCTGCTGCTGGTGCTTCTTCCTGCTGCTGGCTGGTGGTGGCTTGCTAGTGCCTTCTCGAATCTGCTGCTACTGCCTTCTCCTTGCTGCTGCTGCTTGTGATGCCGACCAGCCCCAAGGGCTCCTCACAGCCCATGCTGCTGAAGGCCCTGAAGCCCCGCCAGAAGGGAGGAAGAAGCAAGGCAAGGAGAAGGGGGAGGAGCAGAACAGTACTCCATTTCTCGAGGACCATGATGGAGGAGGTGCTGGAATGGGCTGAGGGAATGAGAGACCTGTGGAGAAGAGGCGCCAGACAGGCTCTAAGGTCGCAACACCGCAAGCGGAAGCGAGGCAGGCGATGGAGACCAGAAAGGCGAGAGATCCTGGGCTGTACGACTTCAAGATGTCGCTCCTGGGGTGGTGATAGCAGCATGCACACCTGGTATGTGCAGCTGCAGGCACCTGAGAGATCCGGGCAGGCCGCTGTCATAGCTAACTAACCGCGGGGATGCTATATGTCATGGTCAGGTGCAGCTTCCTGGGGATGGGCTGAGAATCTTGCCAACCGCAAGGAGCGAGCGCCCTGCTGTCAACCCTCTTCTCAGACAGCCCACAAGAGAAGCCACCTCCTCTTTCCAGCCAGGAGACAGCTACAGTGTCGCAGGCAGTTGTCTTTGGAGGGCCCCCTGCAGAGACAGCCTTGCCCCACCCACAGCTGCCATCCCTGTGCCAGAGACGTGGAGGGATGCCCTTCTGCCAGTGGAGCAAGAAGAGGCAGCCACCAGAGACCAAACCCACCCCCAGCCAAACCTCCACAGAAGCAGGGGCAGAAGGGGCCAGACCGGGCAGGGAACAGAGCCACACACTGTCTTCTTGGAGGATCGGGACACAATGCAAAGCAAAGCACAGAGGAGTCTCCTCTCCCAGCTGGTCCACCTTCAACATACCTCCTTGCCCAAACCACAAGCCCTTCATCACCGTGCGTGGGCCACGCCTCATGGACATGCCCGAGGCCGCCAGTACAGGCGATGAAGGAGAGGCAATGCACAGCTCTTTTGCACCACCCTCATCCAGGCCTCGCCAGCCTGAAGCCTGCTGCTACCCCCACATCCACGGTCTGCCGTCGCACCCCAGGCGATTGTCATCAGCCCTTTTCCATGGATTTCAGCAGCCCCTCGCCTAACCAGCCTACCACTACGCAAGGACTTCCACAGCAGAGGCAGCCCCTTCCGAGTCCAGACCAGATGTTCCTTGGACGGCCAACAGATGCCACAGACGCCTCAGCTTGACCCAGCTTTGCAAACCAGACAGCCCATTAACTACTCCTCAGTCAAGGCCTGAAGCAGGTCTAGCACACCAGGGGCTGCTGGACTGAAAGTGAGATTCCAGGTGTTTTTCCTCCCCCTTTTATAGTTAAATGTTGCGTTTTCACTAGGTGTCTTCCACATACTCTAGCATCCTTCCAGACATCCTAATATCCAAGATTACATCCCATATATGAACGTTTTGTCCATTTTAATGCCTTTCTATACGAGGTGCATCGCTTTTCATCCTTTCTATGTCCGTGCTCCTCATGCTGTGTGGACGTTTCCACGTACCTTTCGCTTCCTCCCTCTTTCTGCTTTCCGACTGAAGCAGATGTGAGTTGCGCAGATGTCCAGAGGGATGCTGACGGGGAGGATACATCAGACGTGTAATGGATGACAAACAGACGTAGAACGTTTTGTTGCCGTATGTGTCGCGGCATGTTAATCGTACGCGGCGCGAAAGTTCATATGAAATAGCAGTTAGACGATGTTTTTACAGATAGAGCGTATGAAAGAGTACTCAGTCACAATGGATGCATCGCGTTTTCCAACGGATGGCAAGCTTTTTTTAACGTTTTACATCCTCTTTGCATCCATTGGTTCAGTGTGACAGGGGCTTAATCTATTTTTTAACTCTTTTGTGTTCTAAAAATGAGATGATGGCACAATGTTGTTGTGTGGTCCAGATTTAATGATCATCTCAATGATTGATTTACTTTCATAAAGGTATTTATATCGACCTTTTGTTATTTTTTTGTTTATTTAATTTCTATATTTAGTTTTATTGTATAACTACTATTCACAGTTCACTTTCTTTTTTTGCACATTTATTTCTGTTTAAACCATGTATATAGTTGCTCATCTCATCGCAAATGTTAGGAATGATAGTCACCTAACAGTTGGGTTGGCAATATATAAACCGTTATTTAATACTGTTATATCTTTATGAGAGTGCTGTAATTGTGATTGGCTGAGGTTCCTCCAACGGCCATAAGATGGAGCCAGAAACCTGGTTTGTTCTCTTCTTGCATTTCCCTGTTGCCTTTTGCCTGATCGTTGTTCTGCTTGAATTGCCATGAGTCTTGCAAACTGTTAGCAAACTCTATTTACTGAACTTTGTTTATGATACTGGACTTTGTTTTTGGATTATCCTTGGACTGATTGTGTTGAATACTACTTGCTTTAACCATGTATGATTTGGACTGTTTGTTGCACTTTGTTTACCCATCTACTGGAAGTAAAACCTACATTTTACTATTCAGTGTATCTGTATGCTGGTTGTGTGTTATTCAAAACCACTCTCACTACATTTCCCTGAGTGCATTCATTCTCCTAACGGGGAATACCACAACAGCAGTGACTATAAAGTACTGCATTAATCACTTATAACATTTACAAGAACATGTTTTTTTAAAAAAATATATATAATTATGCTGCAAATTACTGAAAAATTGTTGTGTTACTGCAGAACAATGTAGAAGAGAAAGAGAGGGGAAAACTGAGATGGAGCAATCAGTTTCCACTTTCAAGTGAACAAGTGAAATGTTTTTGTTTTTTTTCAAAAAATGAATTTGAAATATTTCCTTGTTGCCCTTTCTGATGCAGAATATCAGTTGTAGACTATCATGAAGCTCCTTTTCCAGTCATGAACTTCAGAGCTGACATCCTGCTTTCCCACCTAAATGTGAATAAACAGATTAGTATACTGTAAATCACAAGAATTACTATGCTACACTCTTTTATATTCCTCTTCAGCTGGCTATACAGACTTCCAGGATCTTCACTCCATGCATCTTTCCCAGCAATTTCCTACTTTTGCTTCCCTTGTGTAATGGTCTAGATCACAGGTGTCAAACTTGTGGCCCACGAGCCAGATGCGTCATGCGCTGGTCATAATTACCCCCCCCAGTCTAGGAAAGGAGAAAAAGTTGATGACATTAGATGACAACAACGTATCATTGTGAGTTTTTATACCCCTGTTCTAGATCCTCTGCATAGACTCAATCATCATTGATTAATGCTGGTTCTTTCCTTACATTTTCTCTACCCCAAGTTTGCATTCTTACAGTTTTATTTTTCTCAGAATTGCTGATATCTCCATTATCTCTTTTTTGAATACATAAAGACCAGCCCACAGAAAACGAGTCCCCTACTATGGAAGTTCTTCTATCACATTTACATAGAAATCACTAAGTTCAAAGGTAGACATTTAAGAGGAAATTAACAGACATTCTCTTGAAACCAAAAGGACTTGAATGCCACACAAAATATTCTAATTTGATTTTAAAACAGCCAATTTCATGAGCTACTATAAAGAACAGATTTTTTGTGGAATAATCTTTCATAGACCACATTTTATTTTATCAGAAACATGGAGCATGTATGAGAAGGAATTTATGTATATGTAATATTATACATGTAATAATGTACATGGAATATTTTTAGACTATGCTTTTTTGAACAATATCAGGGCATACTTTCATGGTTCTTCATCAAGTGTAAATGAAAATGTACAACAGTTTGGAATTATTCACCATCAGGGAAAATCTATGAAGCTTTTTAAGAGAAGTAATATCACTAACTGTTAATATAAGGAATATTGGAAAATATGTTTTTAAAACTCTCTACAGGTAGTTTTATATCTCTCAAAGTAGTCAGCTAGCACAGATAGGGATCAGCTTGGTTGGGAATTCCCAAATTCTGGAAACAATAGTCCCTATCTATTTCGAAGTCACTTGTTAGGAAGGGGTCTCTAAGGAAAGGCAACAATTAAGATTAGTCCACCTAATTTGAGTGATAATGTTACATGTTCACAGAGAGTTTTAAAATGCCAGAAAAATGCCAGACTATAATCTTTCCATGAAGAGAAAGTGTATGATTATATAAAACTTTCAGAGTACAATAAAAGTCTAAAGAAAATATAATCATTATTGTTGGTTTATCACCTCAAACATGTTATTGCAAATGTCATTATATCAGATGAGTTGGGTAACAGGTTTTTCCATTTTGTGCTTTATTTGAAAAGGTGATTCATTGTCTCATGCAGTTTAAGATGTCAGTCCTGCTAAAAGGAAATGAGCAGCGCTGATTCACATGTGCATATTTCCCTTCATCAAAATATGTGATTAAAGAAGTGTTATTCTTTAGAAATGGTCTTACCCAACTCTGAAACAGGAGTGTTTTTCTTTATTGAAACATAATCTATCACAGCAGCCTCCATGGTAACTGCATATGCTACACATCCCCTACGGGACTCATAGTTCAAATACCAAAACAGTCATAGTGGAGATAATTTTAATGCTGTTCTCTAGTAGCCTGACAAGTAATTGGAATCATTAATTCTTAGCACATCCAATCTACCATATTAGAATGACTAACAGTTTGGTATTAAATTGCAGCATATTTAGTAATAGCATCCTAGTTCTTTAAATTTTACCAACGTACACTAGCAGATAGATGTACCACTTATTTTAATAAAACTATAGTCCTTTTTTCTTGTTTTAAATGTATTTCACTTTATTTATTTCAAGTACTTTTATGCCAGTTCATTCAGGATGACTCTTAGTAGATTATAGCAAAGTATCAGGCATATAAATGTAAGCCCTATAAATAAACATGTAAAATCAATAAATACTCCTCCACCTCACAATAATATAAATATCATCTTTGCTTTGTGTGTGTGTGGGGGGGAATGCTTGTTTACACACAAATGCATATGTGCATCATCAAGTCAGTTTTTCACATCTGGAGGGTGCCTAGATTAGTCTGCAATTTTCTTGAGGGACTCACCCAAAGTTTCCCAGGTGGCCTTATGCCTAAAGTGGGATTAGAACTCATAGTCTCCTGGTCTCTAACCTGGTGCTTAACTAATATACCAAACTGGCTCTCAAACTCTTATCTTTATCCATTAAAAATTCCATGCTATTTTAACAGAACCACCAATTTTCAAAAGTTCAACAGCTAATTCCACAATCCCATATGCTTTTAAAGGATCCATGTTTTTAACAGTTTCCTAAATCTCAAGAATAAAAATGCAATTGTTAAATTTGATGGAAGACCTTGTTGAAAATGCCCATCTCTGTGTCTCTTCCCAGGGCCCTTACAAACATTATTTGCAGGCATATTTTGCATGGATAGAATTCTGGGATTGTTCCAAAAATCATTAGCAACATTGGCAGATGTGAGAGTGTGAATTCTAAAATCACACTATTCTGAAACATAATGTTAAGGTATCAAAAAGTAAAGATTACAGATAATGATAAGATCCTAAAGAGTAGGCATAGTTCTATGTGAAGAGCCAGTAAACAGAAGAAATCCAATTGTGCCACCAATCAACTCAGAAGTTACTATATGAACCATAATGAAGAAGCAGTCAGTGAAGAAAGGAATAAATGTAGACTGCTTAGAAGTCTAAAAAGAAAGTCTAAGAGTCAGTTTGCTGATGATTAGAGGCTAGAAGCCTGGAGAGTGTGAATTCTGGTCCTGCTTTAGGGCATGTATGCTCTTGGGCAGTTACTCTTTCAGCCCAACCCACCTCACAGGGTTGTTGTTATAGGAAAATTAGGAAGAGGAAGAAATACAGGTAGTCCTCAACTTACAACCACAATTGGACGCAAAATTTATGTTGCTGACTGAGAAACTTGTTAAGTGATCTGACCATTGCTATGGACTGATAGCAACATCCTCCTACATCTGTTCAGTTGGTGAATACAGTAATAGAAGAAGAAATTCAATTCTGGAAAAATAATACAGTAATAGAAGAAGAAATTCAATTCTGGAAAATACCTGAGGGAGAAAAATGATCCAAATTTAACGAGTAGGCTCTTCTCTAGAATACTGTAGAATTACATGAAGAATTCTTTGGAGCCCAAAACTATTGTCTCTGCATAGGTGTTTGCTCAGCTCAGTCTTCCAGAATTTCTCACCTTTCTGCCATCTAGCTAGCATTGCCCAACATGGGAGCAGCTGTGGAGTAGAAATGACAGATTTGGTTTCATTTGCCTTCCCTTTGCCTTCCCTGTTGTTTTTGATACAGCAACTATTGGTTCCTATTTAGGCTACTTTGTCAAGATTGTGAAATCTGGACCACCATTTGACACCACAGCAAAACGCACAGAAAACTTTTATCTTGTTGTAGCATCTAGGTGTCATGTGATATTTTTGTTTTGCCCAGCTAGGGTAGCTCTACCTGATATGATCAGCTTGTTAAAAGCCTGGATCAAGGAATGGGGTAGTAAGTAGATCAGAGGGAGTCCTAACACTTTTGTATCCCAAGGTTGCTGTTTCTCCTAATTGTTTTTTCAGGCAGAACTCTCTCTCTCTCCTGTGTGTATACTTTGGTAAAAAAGAAAAAAAAAGAACCAAATCCAATTCCAACAATTTGTGTTTTCTTACAGTTAATGTCACCAGTCTTCTAAATTCTGTCACTGAATTAGAAATTAGAAATTCTGCCACATTTAGAAAAGTAGACACCGTGTCCTTTGGATTCTGTGAATTGGTGACTTTAAAGAAGTGGGAGGTTCCCCTCTCCCTTTGGAATAGAAAGGAGGAGAAAATGGCATAAAACATAAATATGTATCTACTAGAGCTTTGCATATTTCACACATGATTCAGAAGCTCTTCAGACTTAATATGAGTACAACTCTTTTCTGATAATTCATTAGAATAGCCAGATTTTCATAGAATCTAGAAAAAGGTACCATCTGAACTTTAATTAATAGATTCCTTAAAGCAGTGGAACTTTATTTTCAGGCTCTTGCACAAGCTTCAAAAGGGCTAATGAGCAATGGAATAGTCTTGCACTCTCAAGGGGACCAAGGCACTTCTGAATAAATTCCCAAACCATACGTGAGACTAATATCCACCTCACTATATAGATGGATTAAACCCACCTGCTGACCCATCACATCTGTTTTCAGGCCCTCTCAATGTCCACTATAATTATTAGATGGAAAAATCCCATAGCAGAATAAGAGAGGCCATGCTCTTTTTTGCGGGGTTCATGTTTTAGCATCAGATGATGGCAAAATTTTCTGCCTGACATTCTGATAAGACACTGCCAGTCAGAATAAACCATGCTGAGTTAGATACAGCCCGAGTGTTACTTTCAGAAGCAAAATAGATTATTTTGAGGAGAGAGGGTCAGTGGAGAGAGGGTCAGTGGTTTCATTGTCAAGAACTTTAGTAGGTTTCTGGCTGTAGCAATTTTTTCTATACCTAGGAGATACAGTACCATTTTAGCCCTACAATGACTTTTGATTCTATAATCCTTGTAGCAATGAAGATCAGCAGATTAATTATATGTCATGGTAAAGACTGAAATCTATTGATATATCAGGTATTCACAAATATTCAATTTCAACAAAAAACCGTTGGGGTTTTGCTTTTAGAAAGAAAAGTAAATGACACTGTCTGAAGTTATCATTCATTAATTTGAATCCTGTTTCATGCCTGTCATATGAGTATAAACTTCTCTTCACTATTATCTTATTCCACATATATCTTTAAAGGATTCACAACTTCTCCATTTCTAAATGATGTCCTACAACAAATCAGATTCTACCACATAGCTATTGAGACCCAGGTCAAATAGGCGATGATACTATTCTAAAAGCATTGGAAAAATAATCATCCATGTATTAAAAATGGCCTTCAGTGAGACTTGATCTTGCATGGCCAATTTTCCAAGTTAATTAGATATCTCAGCCATAGGAGAAAATCTGACATTTTCACATTCCAGAATTTTATGTCAAAATGTAAATGCCCATGAAATCCACGATGCTTTGTAATACATGCATTTAACAATGATTCATGTTTGGTAAAAGCTACATATTCAACTAGGATGTTCATTATAATTACTGTGCCAGGAGAATTTAGAACTGGAGCTTAAAAAGGAGTAACCAACATTTACACGATGTATAGAATTGATAAGTCTTAAGCAATGTTCACACTCCAGTCCATCTATCTGCTCAAAGAGGGAACAGAATATTGGACATTTAAGTGGGAGAAAATTGGATGATGTTTGAGAGAATTGCTGATATTTTATTGGGTGACAAGATATTTTCTTTCTTTCCTTTTATTCTTTCTTTCCCCAAATGATGAGCAAATCCAAGTTGTAACACTTAGCATCATCTTAGCTGTAGTTAGCAGCTGGATTCCTAATGTCTTGACAAAGACAATGTGGCTATGGTGTTTGTGAGAACATCCATGAATATCCCAAAGCTTGCCCTCATTTTTTCACATTATCTTGATGATGATTTAAATATTTTCACCTGACATCATTTTACAATTTGCAATGAAATAAGTGTAACTGACTGTAGGGTGAATAATGGGAACATACTTGCCCTGCTTTGAATTCCACAGATGCCCCCCTGGGATGAGAGACAACATTTGAGTGGACTATGTGTTTTGTGAAGGAGAAATCCCACCTGCCAGTTTTCTGTGGAAAATGTATTCTTTTTTTCAAGGGCACTTCTGAAGTGTCTGTCTCCTTCTCTTTTTTGTTAAAGTTTGTCTTCCTTCCTCATTGTTTATCATGGCAGCCAATTTGTTAATTAGCAACCATCCTATTGCAGCCATTTTGTAACATATCTACTTTATACCAAATATGCCCAAAGCCTCTCCCTCCCCATACAATTCCCCTACTTTTGTGCTGGAATGAACAGTTCATTTTGTATTCATCAAAATAAAACAAGGATTAGATGATTAAACAATTAGGATTTAGGGGATAATTTTGTAATTGGTGTCGGATGATGACTTTTTTTATTCTGTGAAGAAATATATTTAGAAATATATAGTATATATCTTACTTCAAGCATATGTAGAAGGAAGCTGTGGTGATGCAATGGGTTAGAATGCAATATTGCGTGCTAATTCTGCTGACTGCTGATTGCCAGCAGTTCAGCAGTTCGAATCTCACTGGCTCATGGTTGACTCAACCTTCCATCCTTCCAAGGTTGATAAAATGAGGACCTAGATTGTTGGGGACAATATGCTGACTCTGTAAACCACTTAGAGAGGGATGTAAAGCACTGTGAAACAGTATGTAAGTCTAAGTCAGGGGTTCCCAAACTTGGCAAGTTTAAGACTTATGGATTTCAGCTCCCAGAATTCCTCAGCCAGCTTTGTGAAGTTGAAGTTCACAAGTCTTAAAGTTGCCAAGTTTGGAGACCTCTTGTCTAAGTGCTATTGCTATATTGTAGATGTAAATGGAATGGCCTTGAAGGACAGACCCTAATCCATCCCCCAAAATTAACTTGACAGAAAATCTCAGACAGGCCCCTTCCTAATTCATGGGGAGATTAAAGGAATGGAGGGAGAAGGGAATTGTGAGATTCTGTTACTATAGCCATTCAAATAAATGTCATTTTAAGCCTACATGGTTTCATAGCTGATCTACTTCATAGGCTGGCAAACACTTTGTGTTGTATTCATATATTTAAAATGAGAAATTGATCATATAAATGAAGTTTAAATTTAAATTGAAAACAAATAACATTTCCCACAAATCTTAACTATTAAATGTAGCTGTTTCAAGGTAAGCTTTAGTCTGGAACAGTATTGAACATGAAAGTAAACAAGTGATTTAAACAGGTACAAATACTCTACCCATATTTCTGACTTTTTCAATACCCTTCTGCTAAACTCTCAGAGATATGCATGATAAATTGATTGTGAACCTTGTTAACAAATGACTCTCTTCCTCTTTGCTCTGGGCCTTCGTTTTTGGATTATTGTTATTAAACATTAGAATCACCCACCTTGGCCATTTCATTTTGTTGGCTCTGTTGCTAAAACAGCTCAGTAGCAAAGTACTTTTTTATATGCAGATCTTGGGTTAAATTTCTGGCATCTGATCAGGCAGCAGGTGATAGAAATGACAGCTATTGGAGTATTTGGTGTTCTCCTGTCAGTCAGAAAAAGCAGCTCTAACTTGATATAAGGCAGTTGCTTTTGTTTCCTGCCCATGCACAACCTCCCCCCCCCGCCCAGTGATTTAGTAAACCAATAATATGGTTCTATAATTCTTTAAATGGAGAGTTCTTTAAAATAGAATTATTTGTACATGGTATTAATTTCCTGAAGGCATCTGAGTAGAATTTATTCATGGAATAAACTATGCCAAATCTGCCTTTCCTCCCCCACCTTCCTCCCTCTCTATCTATCTCATCTATCTATATCTATCTATCTATCTATCTATCTATCTATCTATCTATCTATCTATCTATCTATCTATCTACCATCTTTGTGTGTGTGTGTGTGTGTGTGTGTGTGTGTGTGTGTGTGTCTACGTACTTTTTGGGAAGTTTGAAACATTGTTTCCACTTCCATAGACAAATCACATTTGGGTTGGAAATACATAGTTATTTCAGGAAAAAATTGATTTGGTTTCTTTTGTACATTTAAAATTCTCAGATTTTATGTGCACATTGTTGGAAGAAAAGTAAATAAAATAGCCAGACATTTTCCAATTAGAACATAAATATGAATGGCCCAAAGACTGCCTAATAAAACAGGACTGAACTGGAAAATCAATGCATTATCTGAATTTACAATCTTAACTTGTAATTGGATGAGGGATTCATCAAATCTGAATATTATTACAAAGTTTTCAGCCTTTTATTCAGAAACATTAGGTTTAATATACCACATTCATTTGACCCTGTATATAAGAACCACTTTATAATATGTATGTTTCCATTTTCATCCATATTTACTTGTGGTTTATATCTTACCTAAGTACTGCATCAATCAGTTAACTGAAAAATAAGAACTTTGGAAACCTATAAAATATCTCTATGAAGTATGATCACATGTTGATCACTTTTTCTTATGTACATATTCAAAATGTGCATGTATGAAAAAAGGATCCTAACCATTTATCTTACCAGATAGTTAAGTCCTACCACTTCCAGAATGACTGGGAATTATGAGAACTGTAGTCCATATCATTTTGGAGTCCACAGCGAGGGAAGATTGGCATATTTTATTTGTTCAGGAATATACTCTCTGTGGACTTTAAAATTATATATATAAAACAGATAAATTCAGTAACTAAACTTATATACTCCTTAGTTGTTATGAATCCATTGGTCCAAAGCACCAGAAATGACAAGGGATCCACTCTTCTAAATCAACAACTTTCTGTCCTGTCCTCACCCACAGTGAACAGAGGGAATATTCAGGTAATACCAATATCATTAGGGAAGGGAAGAAGGTTCCAGATACAACAATAGAAAAGAAGATTGGAGAAAATAAGCCATTCTTCCTCAATATCAAATAAAATATCAGTGAGATTTCTGATGTGGCACAACATTGTCATCTTGTAGTAAATCTACATTTTAGGTAGAAATTAACAGTTGTACATTGTACAGAGATCTGTATTTTTCTTTATACTTTTGTTCAGTGTTGTGAACTATAGAAGTGACCACAATTGCAACCAACAATTCAGTTGTTTCGCGAAATAGTCATTAAGTGAAATTGCTACTCTACTTTTGATCCTATAATCTAGATTTCTTTTGCTTTACAGACCTTCAAAGATTACTTTTTCATCATCATTGTAATGGCTTGCTAAAGAAGGCTGCCTGTATAGCAGGAATTTGGAAACTAAGAAACCCTTTTGACCAACTCAGTCGTAATGCATGAAGGGACAGTAAACCTCAGAGTGAGCCATTTTATAATGGATATTTGTGTGCGGGGGAGGGGGAGGAGAGAGGGAGGGAGATAATTCTGTTTGTTATGAAAAAAAGAAACACAGGTAGAAAGTGGGTATTCAGAAAAAACACATACTTCTCCTGGTTCTTATTAACACACAAGATTCATGAAGATGACCTCTTCTGTGGTCTTCAAATGGGCATTTTAACAGGTGGAGACAGTAAGGGAATTATTCCAGGATGAGATTGTAATTCAAAGTCCTCTTCCAATTTTACCAGAAGTAGCTGAACTTTTAGGACAGAAGGGTCACAGACAAAATTATTCCTAAAGGCCTACACAAAACCTGAGAGGCCCTTATAAATATTCAAATACTTATGGCAGATCCATGCAACATTCACATTTAGACAGGTGAGGTAAATGAGAGCCAGTTCTAAAATTTCCCCAGTAAACTTATGTTTATTATGCCAGTTCTAATTATCATGCAATCTAGTGGCTTTAAGGCTTATGTTTTCTTACACCACCAGGCACCACAAACATTAAAGCATTTTATACTGTCATTGTACATCAATGTTTGCACTTGGTTATACATATATACAGAAACGATTCACACCTTGCTATTTCCTTCTTTCAAATGAACGTAATTTTACTGTGAAAGCAACTTTTTAATAAATGTTATAAGAAATACAGCAAGGCACCATTTTTTTAAAAATGTGGGGTTCTTTTCTCATTACCACTTCAAGAAGCATAGTAGAAAACCAAAATGTTTTATTTAATTTAGTACAATGTTAACAATTCTTAATATACAACACTACATAGCTGTTTCTTGAAGTGTTGCATAGTTTTGTTTTTGTTAGAAAAAGCAAAAGGATACATTTGTATTTACTTTGTATAACCGATTATTTTTAATTCAGGAGCAATTGTTTCCTTTTTGCTGCAATCAAAATTTTCCTTTCTAAAATACTTTCAATAAACAGTATGGGTTGTACACATAAAATACCAAATTTGATACATAAAATGGGATAATTGATAACATGTGCAGTTCTGAAATGATGGCTTGAAATGATCACAGAAACTGTGCAATTGCAAAATCATTAAAATATTAGTGGATGAGATACAGAAGCGTACACATTTGAAAAGAAAGTTGTTAAAGAGGTAGCTCGACATATAAACCCAAATGAAAGAAAAACATTTTTCTACAAAGCCAAATGAAAACTCAAATTGCTCCAGCATATGCAACCTGGTTACAAAGCCAACATGTACAAATAACATTTGGAAAGAAAATTTATCATGGGAGTTAAGTGTAACAAAAGGCAGTGATACAATGGAATTAGAGGTCATCTCAGGGTTTAGAGGATAAGCCTACATCTGAAATGCAGCCAAGTTTCTAAAAGGAAAAAGGGAAAGAAAAGGAAAAAAAAGTAAGAGCATGCTACATCAAATATAATTCCATTTGTAAAACACATTTTTTTTCTAAAATAGCCACATTAGCGGTTTATATGATTTCACACCAGTGTCCTTACAGATATATGCAAAAGCAGCTATGAACAGCAATTTTTCGTAGCTTATGGTTTAAATCAGAGTTATGTCTTTTCATTGAAGTGGAAACCCTCATTGATTTTTATAAAACAAGATTTAGTTTCAAAAGGCACAGGGGAAATAATCAAGTTTGACCTTTTCCCTCAATCCCAACCTTTTAGGTATCTGTGAACATGCTTCCTCTACCTTCTGAAACTGTATCAATCAATAGGCACGTAAGACTCAATAAAGGGCACCCAGCCAACCAATATAATCTGCAATCCTGAGCCTATTACATGGAAATATGTCCTATTAAAATCAGTAGGATTCACTGTCCAATAATCTATATAGGCTTGAGATTATATAAATATGGCTATATTCTAAAATATTCCATCGAATTGTCTCTAAAATAATAAAAAATAAGACAAAGATAAATAATCTATTAATTGATATTGCCATAATATTTCTTCCCAGGAGGAATGATTAATATAGATAATTGTCCACTTATGTCTGTATAAACAATGGTCCAAAATTATGATATCTTCAGAAAAACTGACTTATGACCAGCCCTTGCACTTACAAATGTTGCCCCATCCCCATAATCACAAAATTTCCAATTTGAGCCCTTGGCAACAACAACAATTTACAACTGCTTGCAGCATCCTGTGGTTACATGGTCATGGTTTGTGGCCTATGCAGTTGGTTTCCAAAAAAGCAAATTGGGGAAGCTTCATTTGCTTAATGATTGTAAAATTATTACAATCGTTAGGTAAAAATGTTTGTAAAATTACATCTGGTCACATGATGGCTCACTTTATGACCTCACTGACTTATGATGGAAATTCCAGTTCCAATTATTGACATGAGTCAAATACTACCTGTATTTCTGATGGAATTTTTTTTCAGTTTGGAATTCTGGATTAACCTGTGCAACAAAGAGCCAAAGCATAGGATGAAGATTATATATATATAAAAAAACCTATTAGAATACAGTTAAGGGATTAGTACAAAGTACCTTATCACAGTATTTCCAAGGAGGCACTCTAGCTTTGCATATTATACTTTCCAAATTGTAAAAATATCTGCAGTTATCCAGTCACCTTCTTGTTTAATATTAATTAATGTGGATCTCTCTCTCTTTCTCTTTCTCTCCCTTTCTCTCTCTTCACAAATTTTAAATACAGGTCTATATCTAGCCTGAACACCTTAAATTGGTTTTTAATAATACATTTTTAAAAAACAAACTATTGGAACTGTACATAAGCTTTTTAAATATCTAAAATTATATATAGCTAAAAAAATAAATTTTTCAACTTAATGAAAATAAATCTATTGTGGTACTGTTTATATAAGAATTCAAAAAAAAATACTACTTTGACAAAATACTGATTAAAACATGAAACAAACCAGGAGGTTAATCTAAATCTTCAATACTGATTAAATCATGAAAGAAACCAGTTAATCTACATCTTCATTCCTTCATTATTTCTTGGACCTATATCACCATTTGGTAATAATCTCCTTGGTTAAGGAGAATGGAAGATGTCTTTGGTTGGTTGTTCCAGTTCTGGCCACTTCTAGACCTTTCCTGTCAGTTTGTGTGAACTTAATAGCATAGTTCAATGGTAGAATAGAGATGTTTTCAGCACTAGTCAATGATAGTACAAATAGTTTACAGACATGAGGTAATGAGCCTATCTGGGATCAAATCGAACTAATTTTAAAGTAAGAACATAATATAATGATAATAGTAAGAATAATAATATCTCACATCTTTGGGAAGAAGTAGATAGGTGGATAAAAATGCCAAATCCAGTCTAACTATCTGGCTGACCGTGTGACAAAACACAATATCAGCATGACAGCATCAAGCACAATGAAGTTAAGAAGAAAGTCAGAAGTGAATACATCATGAAAATGAAGATCTTCAAGCCCAAACACCATCTAAGCAATTAACAAAGAGGCAATCCAAGTTATTGGATATACAGTTGATACAGTGGACTGGACTCAAGCCATGGAACTAAAAGTCCTGGATAGGAAGACCAGAAAAATAATGACAATGAATCATGCTGAAAGGTGCTTTTCAAATCATGACCTGGACGATTGAGAATCTCCATAGACTATGAATCATGTCCTTCATCTTCACTGTGATGTTGACAAATTATACTTATGAAGGAAGATAGGTGGGCATGGAATGTTGAAAGTACCCCAGGCAGTTGAAGAAGAAGAAAGATCATTTCAAGAATATTTGAAGGACAGTGAAGAAGATGCACTGAAAGCTTGCTAAATACTAGAGAGACCAAACTGGCCTATAAGACGAAATGAAGAATAGAAAAAAGACACAGCAAAGCAAAGTACTATTTGACCAATGCATTAAAAAAAAGCAGGCCAGCAGATAACTGCAATGGATAAGAACGGGAAAGTTGAAGAAAGATACAGAGAGACTAATTCTAGCTGCATAAGAACACATCTTAAGAACAAATGCATTTAAAACCAAAACTGAGAAAACAGCAATAGACAACAAATGCTGCCTCTGCAAAAAAAAGTGAAGAATCAGTGGATCACCTAGTTAGTTGCTGCAAGAAGTTTGCACAGACTGACTACAAACCCTGGCATGATAAGTACAGCAATCATGGGGCATTGGAACAAGAAATGCCATTTGCTTGCAAGCAAGAAATGGTAGAAAATAGACAAAGTAATTGAAAAAGAAGAAACTCAAGTGTTCTGGGACTTTAGAATTCAAACAGACAAGCACCTGTCACATAACACCCCAGACTTATCATTTGTCAATAAGAAAGATAATAAAAAAATCTAGATAGTGAACATTGCAGTACCTGAAGACAGTAGAATAGAAGAGAAAGAACTGGAGAAAATCACAACATACAAAAAACCCGCAAATAAAAGTGAAATGACTATAGAAAAAGAAAGCAAAGATAGTACCAATAGTAATAGATGTCTTGGGTGCAATCCCAAAACATCTGAAGTATCACTTGAACACTGTCAGTATTGACAAAATCACCACCAGTCAGTCGCAAAAGGCAACAGTTTTTGTTGTGACAGTACCTTTAATATTATTAAACACTTCCTTGCCCAGACTCTTGGAAAGAATTTGATAGGTGGACCAAAACGCCAAATCTACCTTTAAGCATCAGGTTGACTCTGCAAGCAATCATCATCATCATCACCATCACCATCACCATCACCATCATAAACATAAGTAGCAACCCTGGCAAGATCCACTGAAAACTTGGGATCTTAAATACTCATCACTAACCAATCCCAGAAAATATTATTTGGTTGATTTTATAAACTAGAGCACAAAGTTTGACTATGCTAAGCATAATAACTCTTGTATCTGCAGTGCAACAGGGTCAATAGAAAAGAAATAAATCTACATGGTCTCATACTGAAAAAAATAGGATGATGGGAACAACACAAATACAGCAGAATGAGCAATACAAGAAAATTGCATGAGAGACAAAGGAGATTTGGAATTTATCTTAAAAGATTTCTGATAATAAGACCATTGAAGTAGGCCAGCCCTTATGCTGCCTAACCTTGGCAAGGTAAATGAGATGTCTCGCCAGTTGGAAAAAGTTCAAAATTTTCCTGCATAGATGGTACCTCTTGTTGTTTCTTTTGCCCTGTTATAGTCTTATGTTTGGATCGATCAATTACACTAATAAAGATGATTTTATTTGAATGACTTGGCATCACCTTGTGAAAGAATTAGATGACAGATGGTGGGAAAAACCTCTGTCTGGCACATTAGACAATCTTTACAAATCAGAACAGAAAATACTGGACTGCATAAAAAATAATTGGATCTGGTATAACTTCATGTGTGCCTCAAAGAAAAAAGTGTAAGAGGAAAAGTCTATGGACCATACTGATAGAAAAAGAAAGTGCCATGAGAGATTTTCTTGATAAATCTTGCCTCCATGGAAAACAAAAGCTCTGAACCTCTGGAGGAAACATATCTGTACAGTTATAAAGTCAGCAGTAATCTGGATAAAACAGCAGAATTATCATTTACAGTACATAGAATTTTTTGAAGCTGCTGTTTCTTAATGGTCAATTTTATACCATACCCATAAAAGAGTGAGATTACAGCTTTGATATACAGTATTCAGCAGGAAAATATATTTGTTCACAACAGCTTTATTCTGGCTTGCAGCTGGAGTGGAAATCACATTAAATTAGTTGAGCTACGTTGGTAAATATGCATACTGTCACCTTTGCGTACTGGGTTTATTTTTAGGGTATACATATACCATAGATAATTTTTCTCTTAAGTATCTCAGCTTCACATAAAATCACACATTTTAATGAGCTTACAGCACAGGTGTTCCAAGAAAAAAAAATAATGGTGTTTGCCATTTATCTTTCAAATTAAATAATGTGTTTTTAAATAGTAACTTTTTTCATAATACACTTATGGGAACAACATTTATCTGTCACATTTTAAAAGATGTATTAGTAATAAATGTAAATTACCTTTAGAAAATCAGTAATTAGGCTCATCAAAAAATAAACAATCTGCCACCAAAAAGATAATCTTTAGCATAGTTAAGTATAATAACTGTTATTTGAATAAGTTAACAAATTAGGATAGATTGCTTCTAATTCATTTCCCATAGCATAAGAAATGAAGTTAACGTATCAACTAAGCCCTCATGGTAGGGAGGAGGGATTTGAAGAATCTAGTGGGTAGCTTAGGGATCCCGGGGTCTTATTGCTGGCTTGAGAAGCTGTGTATTTATGAGTTAGGGTACTTTTTATGAGAAGACCCCAAAGCAATATCCTTGCTGAATTATATTACACCTTCATTAATTGATATTTAGAAGGCACCTCAGTGTGTATATAGCTTTGTATGCACTACGTTTTTACCTTTAATGAAAGGGAAGCTTATGTGGACAGAGAAAGTTGGTACACAATCACCAAAAGGTGAATATTGAGCAAATGGTGGAACATCTGTCAAAGTTGCACTCTCTTGGGCTAACTTGCTATAAGGGAGTGGGGGCAAACTAAGTATGCAGAGAAGTGTGCAGGATTTGCTTGCTTTCTGCCTGTTCGTGGCACTTTCTTTTTCACTCGCTTTTCATTTTCTTCTTGCTCTTTCTTTTTTCTTACTCTCAAAACAAGCCTTATTTGAGGAAGCCAGATTATTCTTGCCAGAAACCTAAGTGAAATCTTCATAAAGCTTTTGAAATGGAGGCTGGAGGAGGTAGATTGCTCATTTCTGAATTAGAACACATCATTGTAACTGTAGAAAATATGTAATTTCCAATATATTGTCCTGAAAATAACAGCTGCATCAATTTCCTCCTTTGCTAATGCACATTCCAATAAACTATTCATATTGGTTTGTAAAGGTGAACTAGTTTCAGTAATAACTGCCATGTTTCTTAATTCCAAGAGTTCACATTCAGTTTTCTGGTTTTCTTGAAGGGGGGAAAGGAGCATTTTGATTACATAGGAGGTGGGGGGAAGTGCCCATTGAGAATTTGCATAGAGCCAATAAGTTGTTAAAGTTGATTTTGACTAGATCAGCAGTGGCTAACCTTTTTGAGCTCCTGTGCCAAAAATTATGTGCACACTTGCATGCACACACTCATGTGCCAGCACCCAGAAGGCAATGTGCACCCCCCCACGCCCCCTACGCAGGTGCGTATAACAGGAAGTGACAAAACGGGCTAGTTTTCAGCCTGCAAATCTTGCAGAAGCCTGCAGAACCCTTCCTCAAGCCTTTGGAAAGCTGAAAAAGGCCTCAAATCAACCAAAAATCAGCTGTGAGGTGCGTGATGCCCAGTGAGGTAAGTTTGCCTGCAGCTCGCATGCCAGCATAAATGGCTCTGAGTGCCATAGGTTCGCTATCACAGGACGAGACAGTGCAACAAGCCAATAGATAGTGCAGAAACGTAGACTATATTGGTAATACCAGTTTTCTTCAATTATTTGTCACCATTCAGCTCAAATTTAAATTTAAAAAGACACATATGCATACTTAATTTTACCAGAAAACAAATGTGAGATTCAAAGCAATGCTGTCAAGATTATAGAATTGATGCCTATAACCCATACATGGACAAGGGCAAATAATATTAATTTTAATGTTGATTTCATGTTATGTATATTGCTTTAGGCCCTAGTTAGGATTGAAATTTTAGCATATGAGATGGGCTATCACAGGTTAGGATTTAAAATACTTTAAATAAGGTAAGCTCAGCACTGCTACACTTAATAGGAAATAGCAAGTGACATATATAAATAATGGTTCAATATCTTTTTTTCCTCCTCCAGTGCATGTAATATAGCCTTAATTCTGAATTTTATTTAAGGTTAACCAAGCATAAATGTTCTCTAAATGAACTAATTAGAATTGGAAGGGGAGCTATGAGCCACGGTGATGCAGTGGTTAGAGTGCAGTACTTCAGGCTACTTCTGCTGCCTGCTGGCTGCCTGCAATTTGGCAGTTCAAATCTCACCAGGCTCTAAATTGTCTCAGACTTCCATCCTTCCAAAGTGGGTAAAATGAGGACCCAAATTGTTGGGTTTTCTCTGTAAACTGCTTAGAGCTGTAAAGCACTGTGAAGCAATATATAAGTCTAAGTGCTATTTGCTATAAGCAGTCCAGGTTGCAGACATTCAGTGTGGTCATTCAGTGAGGAATGGCCCACTCTTCTTCTGCCCGGTGCAAATTGCATCTACTTCAGCTTCCTCCTCCCCCCCCCCCATTNTCAGCTTCCTCCCCCCCCCCCCCAATTTTTTTAATCACAAAGGAAGGAGGGGTACAGTCAATTGAAAAAAAAAATACTAGTGGCTATGGGGGTAGTGGCAGAAGTGAGTCCAGTAGAGGCAAGGCAAGGGTGATGAAAAATATCACTGGAGACCAGTGATCATGGCTGTGCTCTGCAGGGTGCCAAAAGGCAAAGAAGGAGGGAGTTGAAATGGAGGCAGTTTGTGCAGTGTGACTGCAGGATGCTGCAACAAAAAGTGGGCGAATTGCCAAGCATTCAAATTTTGATCATGTGACCACGGGGAAATTGCAATGGCTGCAATTTTGAGGACTCCATTTTTTCAGCCTCTTTGTAAGTTTGGATGGTCATTGAAAGAATGGTTGTAACCTGACTATCTGTAAAATGTAAGCTTAAATATCATTTTGTTATTGTGAAAATAAATTCAAAAGGCACATGGTTATTATCTACTTAAACAGTCACCAGCAATACTACAATTTGTTTAATTATATGATCCTGTCACTAATAATATTCAGTCGTCAAGATTTCAGTACATACCTGCTCATGAAATAACACGGATATGTCCAGGGACAGTTGCATTCTATCTCTTTGTATTTATGTGCCTTTCTTTGTAAAGAGGCAGGAGTTTTTCTTCACATACAAGAGTTTTTGGGTTTGGGTGCTTAACTTCTTTGCCTTTCAAATGATCAGGTTTTAACTGAGTGGCTTTAATTAAGGCCTTCAGAGGGGTGGCAAAATCTTCTTTAGATTTTGCAGTACCAAAGGACTGACCTGGATGGTTTTCTATAGAGTCATTTGGAAAAGAATTCAAAACTGGACCTTTGTTAGTGGTCTCTTGATCAAAAGATTCATCAGGATTATTTTTTATATTCTCCGATCCTGTTTTGCTAAAAGTGCCTGGAGGATTTGTACCCATCTCCTTAGATAAAAAAGAAAAGCTGTTACAATTGGTGGATGTTTTGTGTTCATCTATTAAATTCAAGTCCTTGTGCTTGACCAAAGTTGCCTCAACTTCATTAGGAAGAATATACATTTGTTGTTCAACTCGTTCTTCCTCAGGACAGGCTTCAAAAAAGCATTCAATGTTTTCTGCAAAATCCAGTGGAACCGGAGTACTGCTTTTTTCTTCAACATATTTAGTCACTTCCCCACAGTCACTATCATGAGAAGAGAGTGAAAGATAAGAATAAAAATCCCCCTTTCTAAGTTGGATTGGCCTGTGAGAATGTTCTAGAACCTTTTCTTTGATCTGGGCTAATGATTGTGGAACAGCTGGCTCACTTTCAGGCTGTGATTTGTTCTTCAAGGCTGTGGAAGCCATGTCAATTATCTCCATCACAAAATTATGCACTGAGCAATCTTCCCCATTTCTTTTATCAAAAGCAACTGATTCACAGTTGCAACATGAATCATGACTGCTAGCTGATGTGTTTTTTTCTGCTTCATTTGATTTTAAACATGCACAGCAATCACTAACAGTCTCACTAATTCCTGTTTTACTTTGTTGATAACTTGGAGGCAATATTAGTCCTGCTGTACCTGATGTAATGTCTTCTTTGACATTTGAGTCAAATTCTGTGATAGGATTTTTAATACAATGGTCATCATATTGAATATGATTTTGATACTCTTTTTGAGGGCTGGTTATATTTGGTAGTTGAACATCTTTACTGTTAATATGAGATTCTTTTGAACTATCAGTAAATGATTCATAGACACAATCTTCATTTTCATTCTCTTTTCTATCTAATGTACTAACAGTTATGGCAGATGTTGAAATATGTTGCCCATTTAGACTTTCTTGAGTAACTGCAACATTTCCATTCTCCATATCATCAACTAAGCAACCTTGCAAAAGCTGAAAACCTTCATTTTTTGCTTGTCTTTTTGTCTCTGACATATGATTCTCCAATACATTCTTCCTGTGGCTATTATTTTGCGAAAGTTTACATATGGAATCACTCAAAAATTGTTCAATGTTCAGTGAATCTTTTGGTTTCAGAGTCTCACCACCTCTTAACTCCTTACCGCTCTGAATTTCATAATCAACATGCTGTTTCCTCTTCTCCTTTGTCAGATATAATTTAGGTCTAATCCAAGTGTGGAGTTCCTTCTTAATGTAGTCAAGTCCTGACATTAAATTGGAATCTTCATAAATATCCTCATCAGTTGCAATACTGGAATCATCATCTTCATCTTTCATGCCCAGCTCTTCCTCAGTCAAGGTGAGAGTAGAACTTGATAACAAATCACTATCATCTTCATCATCAGTGCAAGCGGAGGTACAGGAAACATTAACAATCATGCTAACGTTGATATCACTCTCATCAGCCACAGAACGATTGAGGTGCTTTCTGAATGATGCATTTGAATCTAGTACTTTGTTTCTGTGCATTATAATATCTTCAGAGCAGAGAGACAGGTCATCACTGCTGCTTAACTCAGTGAGAGAAGCAGGTGAATCTTCAATGATTGAGGAGGCAATATCCAGGGATACTTGTCCAGTCAAGGACATTCTTTGAGAAGTGCTTTGGAGGGTGATATCAGAGATGCTACGCTTTATTTTTTGATCTAAAGGACTTTGGATATTTTCTAAGCGATTCAAAAGATCTAACGTCCTTTTACTGAGTTCTCCAACAGAATCACTACTTCCACTTAAGTCACCGGAGCCATTACCACTAAAAAGATCTTCGTTGCTTTTGTAGGGATTTAGCCAGCTCTCTAAGGAAGTGCTACGATTAAGACCGTCTCCACTTCTAAAAACACTTAAACCAAATAAATCACTTGTCAAAGAAAGGGAATCCAAAGAAGAGCTATGAGATAGAGTTGAAAGCACTTTCCCATTTGTTGTGTCACATAGTTTCTTTAAGTCTTCCACAAACTCCGTGTGTTTATGATCAGCATCATTCCAGTCGATTGGTAAAGTGAACTTTTCCGTACATGATTTTAAGTCCCCAGGCTGATTTCCAGACATAAAGGGAACTTTATCAAAATAAAAGCCGTGAAGCAAGTTGCTCTGCTTATGTGCTTTTTCTGATGGTGGTTGCTTTATTATCCGTGGTAACTTTAATTTCAAACCTTGAAGATATGAATAGTCATAAAATGTAAAAGCATTGTGTTTTCCTTGTAATTCTTCTGCACTCACAGAATCATGATGGGCATCATTGTCTGCATCTTTTGTTTTGTTACTAAACTTTGGTTCAGATGTAGTGACATTATCAAGGCTTTCTTCATCTTTCTGCTTAAAATTTTGTTTTATCACATCAACTATATTCCCTAGGTCAGAATCTGAAATATTAGGCATAGAATTATCTTGTATTCCATCAGTATTAGAAAACAATTGGATTTCAGAGTTACTGACAGCTTTTGGCTTTCTTTCACTGATTACTTTATTCTGACTTTCAGAGTGCCTGGTAATGTTTCCACTATGATACATATAATTTTGCGGTGTAGCCAATGTGGTGCTACCCAGTAAATCTGGCAAATAGTTTATAGATGATAAGGAAGAATCTTTACTTGTGTCTTTGTTTGCAGTAGTTGAAGGTGTAAGACTGGAATCTTTTGATGTGTTTTTCACGAAAGATATGTGATTTTTTCTGGATAATTCAACATTGTGGAGACTATATACTTGATAGACCTTTGGGCCTGAAGAAGATGACACTCTTGGATCACAGAGATTGTCTTCATGAATGTTAGGGGCTCCTTCTTGTTTTGAATTACCATTATCAGATATTTCAGGTGAAAAATTCAGCTTTGTGTCATCTTGTTTTGGTTCAGGTTCAGTAAATTCTTCATTAATACTAATTAACTTATTACTTATATCCATTTCATCCCATTCTAGAGCATCTTCACTTGTGCTATTTAGCTCCATTAAACCAGGTTCAATAACATTCAGGGAGTCCTGTTTAAAAAAGAACAACAGAATTATTAGTTAAACCCGAATTTTAATTCATAAATTTAATATCATAACTGGAACATATAATGGGTAGAAATCCTATTACTCATCAATATTACAATGCAGTTTGAAAGAAATACAGTAAATAAATATGAGATGATTCATAGAATACTGAGATTTGACAAAGGAACCAAGTTCCAATTGATATTCAGGCATGAAGTTAGATATGCTAAGTGAGGAATCCATTAACAATGGAGTTCAACAGAGCCCCTAGAAAAAACTTTTTTAAGCAGATTAATTAATTTAATTAAACCAATTTAATTAATTTAATTCCAATAAATATAATATTTTCTTCTTTATCACCTGCTAGCTGATCATCATTAGAATGAAATTTACACTCAGTAAACTAATGTTGGCTTAAACACATAATTATTACTTTGGGGCATGGTACTTTTACATTTTGCACATATTTCAGGAAGATAAATGGATCTCTTTCAAATCTCTCCAAACAATAGCTATACAAACAACTCGGTAGATCAAGAAAGAATTGGGCTGATAATGTACATAGAAAACAGTTCAGCAACACTCATGTCACATGCAGTAATCCCCACTAATGATGAGGAATATGATGGCACATTTCAGTCAGTATGACAGAAGCCCAACTAAAGTCCAGATTTACTCCAAGCATTCTCAAGCTATTTTATATCTTTCAAGTCATTATACTGTTGTTGCCATCCCATTAACTAGACAATATATGCAGTATAGTGATCCACATTCAATATGCTTTATTCATAATGAAAGAACTATATCAAGTCCCCATTACAATCCATCAAATCTAGATTTTACATTCTGCAACATGAGTAGATCATAAAGAGCAATCAGGCTGCTTAATGCTTGTGTGCCAGACAGGTTCCTATATCAATTCCCTAGTTTCCCTGTATTCAGCTGGGCAGAATATTTATTTGAATTTCTGTTTGGTTGCTCATAAAAGCAAAATTCCAGAAATTATAAGTAATAAATCTGTAAAGCAATCCTTTGATTGTATTAGTTTCATATGTTTCTAGCATTAAAAATATTCTGGAAAGTTATTGAATAATGATGCAAGATTTTTAAAAGTTGTCTTCCAGTTCACATTTGTCCAATGTTTAATCACACATAGCCTTTTCTTAGCTATGTGTAATATTTTAGAAGTATATTCAACTGTGAACAAAAAAAGCAGATTGTATACTGCAATGTTAAATAAAACTAGAAACTTCACCTATACCCCCTTTTTAACCTTATAATCAAAATGATATGCTGGAAATTGGAATAAGGATCCATTTCTCATGTTCATTTCTTAACTTTTAGTCAATCATGTATTGCTAAAATAAAAAAAAACTATCTTAAATATGTACAAATAGAGAGAAGACTATGTGCTTCAGTAGAGTTAGCCTTCCATAATTCTCAGTTAACATAGTCATTAACTGTAGGAATGCTGGGGTGGGAGGGTTGTAGCTAGAAATGTCAGATTTATCTGACAAATTTCTTTTCAAGTAATAAGAACTCTGGCAAAATACAATATGTCATTCACAAAATCCATAAGGACTTAAATATTTCTCAGCTCAAATTTCATTAAAATATATTTCAAAAAATGAATACATCAAGGCAAAGAATAATACATGATTCACACAAAATATGTAAAGAAAATGAAATACAATATTACTGCAGACTGAATATAGAAAGAACTATACATCTCTGATGGTTCTCCAATACATTTGGAAGGCACCTGGATATAAAAGGTTGGTAAAGGATTTCAAGGTTTTAAACTTTCTACATAAAAGCTCCATAGTTAGCTCTAATATTACTCTAATATCATATTACTGGAGCTGCTCCTTTATTTAAAAATATATGTCACAAGTAACTTCCATATACTTTAAATCTAATAACATTCTATAAATTCCATAGTGTTTGTGAATTATTACTTGGTCTCTTCTCAAATATAAAATATTTGTTACTTTGGTTGGGAGGATAACATTTGGACTGTAAATCAGCTGTTGCCAGCTTTATTTATTCTGCCCATTGTACAAATTTAACAATGCAAGTCCCACAATGATGTAATTTTAGCTCACTTATCTTAACTGTACATCCACTTTAATATAAAACCTTTTTGTCTCTTATATAATTTAAACTATGCAAACATTCAAAAGACAAATAAAAAGATCCAGCCTCAGCAACACAATTTTGCTGTAACCCACCTTAGTGTTTCATTTGCTTTCACAGGATCAAGCAAGCTATTAAAGAGGGCTGGAGATAGGGTGCAAAGTTTGGACCGCAGGACTGCCCTTATCGCATCATAAATATGTTAAATTTAGTTGCTTCTTGATACTGTAAATGAAGCACAGGGGATTGGCAGGGCTTCCTGAAGTCTGTGTTGAATGAAGCCTGAAGAAAGTTCATGCTGTGAATAAGGAATCAAATAAATGGACAATAACATCTGGCTGAATGAAGCTGAACTGGACTAACTTTGGACAAAGGCATTGCATCAAGCTACATTCTCAACCAAAGATAGTTTTAACTGAGTTTTTCTCTCTTCAGTTCTTATGGAAATAGTTGATGCAAAATAAATCAGAATGTCCTGTTTACTTTGGGATACTATTTTAAAATAAAAAAGCAGAGGTAGTGCACCTATAGTTCTTTGCATTTACAATGATCAATTGAAATCATGTCTTTTTTTAATTGTATGATCCCATTTGTTTCTGGAAGAATTCAGAACTTAGTTGAACATGTTGGAAATCATAAAACGAATACATAATACTGAGATTGCTATTATTTAAATGCATTTAATGCTGTAGAATTACTACACTATTATTTATGTTCCACATTGCTTTACTATAAATTATATCATCAGAAAAAAATGTTTCTCATTAAAGTGTTAGATACAATATTTTGGGGCAACAGGGGAAGTTTTTTTTAATTCATCAGGGCATCCAAACCATATAAAGGGAACCATAGAGTGGTCACCCCCTTGACTTTTTAAAATCCTTCTATGGACCATATTTACTTTTAAACAAAAATTGGAATGTAGTTTGAACTAATTTGGGGAGAAGGGAGTCATTGATTATGTGTCAATTGATTCTGGTTTATCATTTTTATATTTTTAGTCAATTGCTTTGTAATTTGATTAATCCTTTTAACTATATTGCAGTTGCTTCATTTATTTAATTGAATGGATCCTTTAATGCTTATTGTTTCTATTTGTAATGACTTGATACCATGTTGCCTATAGTTCTAATAAATTCTAAATTGTTTTTCCTTTTTGAGGAATAAGTTCATAGGAACAACCCAAAATGAAGGGAATATTTTTAAAAAGTAATAATTTTAATAGATAATTGGTTCTCTTGATGGTGACAATGGAAGATAGTGAGTGAACTTCACTTTTCTCATGTCATGCCAAGTGACTTGCTGGACTTGTTTCTCAACAGATTTAGGAAAGTTGTTTGGTATAAAACATATTATCATCTTAACGAATGTGCAAAGTATAAATTTCCAGATGGAGTGGCATTGAGCCTTGGATTTGATATGTCAACAAATAACAGCTTAGCATATGACAGTGTTAATGTTTCTTCTTCTTCTTATCTCCGGGGGAGGGGGGGGGCGGATGAGTCTGCCTATTGAGATGAGGTGGACTGGTACTGGTTGCTTTCACTGGTGTGGAGACAATAACTTTTCGCTCAACACAATAAGACCAAGAGCTTATTAGTGGATTATAGAAGGAAAAAAACAGACATCCCCAGCCCTTGCTTATCATGGGAACTGGAGTGGAGCAAGTGGCCGTTTTAAGTTTTCTGGGGTTTACTGCTAAAAGAGGATTTCTTAATCTGGAGTGCCCACTTGCCGTCCTGGTCAAAGGGCCCGCAGATATTACACTATGATGACTTCTCAGAAAACAAACAACTGAATGAAAAACTGCTAGGTGCCTCCTCTACCGCTGCGCATAGAAAGAGCTTTTAACATACTGCACCTCTGTATTGTTCTGCCAATTGCACCTGGCAGATAGGAAAGCACTGCCAGAGGGTTACGTCATTGCCACAGAAGATCATTCGGTTTCCTCTCCCTCTTTGGAAAGAGCTTTAAGCTCCGTGCTTAAGGAGTTCAAACATTCTCAAAGATCCATCTCATCCTGGGAACCCTTTTTGGTGAACTTTACCATCCCTGGCAGCAGTACGAATCATAAAGCAAAACAAAATAAGCTGAAAAACAGTTTCTATCCCGGGTAGTAGCTCTTTTGAATTCTGTATATAGTGCAGTGTTTGATCTGGTGTCGGGGGTGGGTGGGTTCGGTTCAATGTGTGGAGGGGAAGGATGTCTGTTTGTGTTTATTTTTCCATGGTCATGGTCATGATGTGCACTGAAGATGGTGTTTGATTTCATTGTACAAGGTGCAATGACAATAAACTAAACTAAACTAAACTAAATTAATATTTCTATAGAGAAACAATTATGATGGCAGGTACATAAGGTTTGTACCTTAGCAGAAAAAATCTGCAATGTCATTCTAACATACGTACTGTTATAAATAGGATAAGTTACAAAAGCAAAGCATTTGCACCACATGCCTTTCCCCATTAAGTTTTATGGGGTTGAATATTGTATGTGTATGTTTACTTCTCTTCTGTCATGTTCTGACCATGCACTAAATAAATAATAATGAATTTGAATGACCCATTCAATCATAAACTAAGCATATAGACTAACCTAAGCTGAAAGTTAGTTGGTTAGTTGTGATTCGATATGTTGTACAGTGCAATCAGGGGTGGGATTCAAAATGTTTATGTGGGCGTGGCTTAGTTGGTGGGCATGGCTTGGTAGTCATGTGACTGGGTGGATTTGGTTTGGTGGTCATGTTATTGGCTGGGCGTGGCCAACTCAGTATCACTCACATTGAGGCATGCATCTCCTCACCTGGCCTCTCGTGACTGTGGGGATGCTGCAACATCGTAAGTGTGAAAAATGGTCATAAGTCACCTTTTTCAGTGCCATTGTAACTCTGAATGGTCACTCCACACAAGCAAACTACCAACAAAGGAGGGAAAAAAAACTCCAGAGAAGTTCCTGAGACAGGAAGTCTAGTCCTGCCAAGAATGTAATAAGAGTTAATGGAAAGGCAGTTTCTATAAGCAACCCCAGAATGTTTCCTTCCTGCCTTCCTGACAGGATTAGGCCAGTAATTTCTTCTAACAACTGGTTCTCCAAACTGCTTAGAATGTTAACTGGTTCTAGCAAATAGGTGCGAACTGGTGGAATCCCACCCTGAGTGCAATCACAAGAACAACATGGTTATTCCTTACAGAGGTTCAGTAATAGCCCTTCACAAAGTTAGATTAAAACCCAGACACGGAGAAGGAATCATCACAAGAATTTTGCATTTGAAAATGTGTTAGTATGCTGTGCATTTACTTGGATAAAAATGATCATATTTTCAGATCCACTTCTGCCTAATTCATTAATGTTTACTTGGAACTTCTTGCGTTATAGCCAGAGCATATCCTCTTCATTCAAAATGCAATATTATACTAATATGTAAAACAACAATTATGTTTTATTATGGTTTTTGAGAGGAAAAGGTAATTATTCTATCTCTAGAACAATTATAGTTGAAGTGGATACTAATTAGTAGCTCTGTTTATTCTGAAAGAAAATACAATTAAAGAGGTTCTTTTTTTTTAAAAAAAAGTAGAAATTGTCATCATGTCTATGGGATGTGATAGTAATAACAATTCTACAAACTGCAATGTTATATCAGGATAAGCCACTACTGTTTCTCAAACACATTGATACTCCAATTCTGGTGAATAATTTCCATAGAAAACACTGATTATATTTTTTTATTTCATTTTAAACCAATTGAAACGACAATCACTGGCATCCATGTCAAATTGCATAGGAAGAGGATTTGTTTTTCCTGATAATGTCATACAGTAAATTTTATTGAGAATAACTTCCTCTAGAATTAATATTTGTCAAAGCGTTACATGAGAGGTATATGTGTATATATGTATGTATTTTTGTTTATGTATCTATCTGTGTGTTCATATGTATTGACTGGAATATAATTTTGAATTCAACAGAGCTTTGAGTATAATGAATGCTTTGTTTCAGAAAAAAAAATTATGTTTTAATATCAAGCACATATTTATGTATTTGTGGAAATTTTATGGTATGCATTTGGTATGTGTGCACAAGTGCTTCTATCTTTGTCTGGGTGGCTAATTTAGGGTGTTGTGGAACGACAGTAAATAATTGTTTTATTTGCTAGTATTGTAACTTTTTTGGCCAGGAATGGAGAGAACTGTCAATGCTTTTTTTTTTTTTTTTGCCTCATGTGCCAAAATAATTTGGCTGGAACATACTGAAAAGGGGATTGTTGGGACAGACTTGGATATACACACACATTTCTGGAGCTAACATTTTTGCATCCAATGAAAGCAATGAAAGAAACATTTTTTAAAAGTAAAGACTGGCACCAAAAACAATCAACTTACTCTCTTTAATATACCTGTACTGTTTACTTAACTTATTAGTTTTATCAAACATTCTGGGGCCTCTATAAATTTCCTTTGAATGTTGAACTTTTTGATGCTTACAATTTAAATGTATAGATCAGGGGCTTTTAATCTTGGCAAATTTAAGACTTGTGGACTTTAACTCTCCAGAATTGCCAACTAGCCATGGTATAGATAGATATAAAGACATACTGGTATATATATATTGCTACACTACTCTGAGATAAATTCCAATATTTACTGAAATATTTGTAGGATTATAAAAACAGCATTTTTTGTCTCTGTTCAGTTTAGAAAAGAGGATCTTGGCTATTAGATCTATCTGGTCATTATTATTACATTAGTAGCAATGTCCCAATCCAGTTTAGCTAGCATTTTAAACAATATTTGTACATGATTAGTGCCAGAATGTGAAGAAGTGGTATGTATTTGAATATTCATTTTACTCAGATAAATGCAGCATGCATTCAGATATATTTGTTCAAATTCATACTTTCTTTTTCAATAGGGATGACCTGTTGGTTGTTTTAAATCCACATGCAACCTGTGCATGTGGATTGTAGTTCACTATACAGTTTCCCCCCATTTTTTCCTTGTTAATCTAAATTAGATTATAAACCTGAAGGCACATCCAGTTTCAAGCCCTCTAGTTTGTAGAAAAAGCTTATACTTTTTAAAATTACCTTCCATTTCGCAATTGCTCTAGGTATGCAATTGTAGAACTATAACCAGACCATGGAAGCATTGAGAAGTTCATGTGCATGTGTGAGAGCGTAGACAGCTGCATTTGTGAAAGCAGCACACACACATGCACAAAGCCATTTCTTCCCAACCCCCCTCGCCACCATCTCCGCCTTTCCACCAAGCTGGAAAGGTTGGGAAATACTGAACTATAACACCTTAGAAGTGAGGAGCTGACATTACCAACAGAAGAAAATTAGTGTATTTCAGAACATGCTACAGTTTTCAAGCAAAGTGATGGAAGTGCTTTTCAAAATGGTACAGTAATTTTAATTATAACGATGGTTGGATACCAAAAATTTTATGATGGAAGTAAAAAAACCCATCCAAACATTAGCTAAATATAAAGCCCAAAGGCTGTAGCAACTCTGGCTCTAACACCTGGCAGAGTAAGATTGATACTGACTCCCAAAGAGTCAAATACGCTAGTCTTTTGCAGCAAAGCTAACAAAGAATCTTGTGGCCTTGTAATAGCTTAACATAATTATTGTAGAATCAACTTCCTTTCATAGACTACACAGATAAGGGCATAATAAATCGTTAATGTTAAAAAAGTAACAACACTAATTTTTTAAAAATCCTTCATCATACATGGGATAGGCTAAAAGTACTGCAAAATAAGTAAATAACCAACATGATTCCTTATTATTGATATAAATGATACTATGACACAATATTCTATAATGTTATTTGAGAAGTTTATTAAATGTGCATACAGTATTTGTTCAGGCTAAGCTTCTAGACTGCAGCCACTGTTCAGGTTTGGACCCCTTTTCCAAAAATAACTTTTTCAAACACAAAATTCTTGGGTCTTTCTATACTCTTGAGTGAACCTCCTACAGAGGGAATGGCTCTATAAACTTTAGGAACTCATTTATTATGTTGCTCGATCAGACACTGCATTTATTCACACAGTGCTTCTATAAAGCTGAGCTTTCATTAGAGGCATTGGGAGGCCCAAGTCTTTTTCTCTTAACTTGAGAAGGTGAAGCTCAAACAGATAATTAACCATGCAACAATGAAGAGGCTTGCCGAGTAAGCAGTAGTGTGAAAACAGTTACTCCTCACAAAAGAGGGGAAATTAGCTGGCTGGATAAAAGAGGAAGTGTCAGACTGGAAGACTGAAACACAGAAAGGAGGACTGCCAGCAGATTGCTCTGATGCATCATTAATGCCATTTTTAATACCTAAACTCCGCAGCTGTCCTAATCCAATTGCATTTCAAACATCATGCATTATGAAGAACAAATATACCACACTGAAATGATTGCCCTTAAACTTCCCATGTTCCTCTTTTTAATCGTTGTCAAAAATTGCCAACAGCGAAATGTCACAAGCCCTCAGTGCAGCATTTTTGTTCACCATGCCAGGGCAAACAGAACTTCTGAAAGAGAGAAATTCACTATCTTCGTTATAACAAAACATATCGTGTTTTTTCCCCCATGGGAAGACTAATCTCTCCAGAAACAGAAAGTTAGGTTTGATTCTGTTGTTTTCATACAGAACAGATTTTATTTATTGTGTGTATTCTTTTTCTAAACTACTATATCTAGAATGGTGTTCCCTGAAGCAAGTTTTTTTTTCCTTTTTGGCAGAGGTTCATGTGCATGCAGTGCCAAAAGAAATAGAATAAACAAACACTGCTTAATGCAGCTGGCTAGGTAATTTACATATTACTGCATACCAAACATGGAGACCTGAATATGGATTAGAATTCCTGTTATGACACAAATGCTATATAGATAAAGACAATGAAAATTCTAGCTACCCCTCAATTTACCGTTCTCAAGAGTGACATTTTTCTGTGCAATATATGTAGAAACTTGTATGTGCATTTTAGGAATACATTAGCATCCACAAAAGAAAATTATTGGGCAGAAAAATATGTATGAGAAAATTGATACTCTGGGTGTTTCTTCATAGCCTTAAACAGGCATTTACCTGAAATACCTGTAGGATTAAACCAGGAGCCATACAGAAGCTTCTCATCAGCCCAGCTTCGTATTTTATAGGTCTTTATTAATTTTGTGGGAAGATCTGAAAGCAAGCCTACTTCACTGAGGATATTTATTAAGCACTCTTAAAGCTCATACTCATTGGCACTGGAAATTTTGTAACATGCAGTCTTAAGTTACCTGGAGAATATCAGAATGAAATTAGTTAATAAAAAAATTAAGTACCACTTTTATTAATTTATTTTAATTTATATTTTAGTGTATTGTAAATTAATAAAAGCACCCAGCAAAATACAAAACAAGCAAGGCATCTGTCTTGATAGCATTTTGTATCAGGAATGGACATACCAATATTTATTTCCTTAATCAAATTTCAGATCAAATATATGGCTCAGGGATTATTATATGGCCTGTATAATTCAGTACATAGCTGCAAATCAGTTTAATTAATTCAGTGAGAAAAACCTTTTAATAAATGTTCTCTAGTAGTTCAAGACAGCTTAGTGAATGTGTGTGTGTGTGTGTGTGTGTGTGTGTGTTTCATTTTATTCCTTCCATAACAACCCTGTAAGGTAGGTTAGATTGAGAGACATTGACTGATCCAAAAAAACCCCAGTATTTCTGTAAAGTTTGATGACTCATATCTAAAAGGAACAGCTATAGAAAACCATATGTGATAAAACTGCAATTAAAGACATTTTAAATCTAACCAAATAAGTGAGTGTTTCAAGAAGATGGATACTTCAGGATGCCATGATGTACGGCTTTGATCTGATCCAGCAAGGGTGTTTTTCTGTTCATAATGCATCTAACACCAGGACAAGAAAAGACACACACACATGCAATCCTCCAACAATGAGATTCATTAGAGGATTGCACATGTGTGTGTACATTCTCAGGAGGAGCAAATACTATTGATGGAGATGATCACTTACCAGGCAAGGAGAAAAGGGATTGAATTCCAGAGCCCTTGTACTATAGTTTGACCCCTTGACAACTATGATAATGAGCAGTCTATAATAACAGCAAAGGGTTATTCTGCTCTCTCCTGCATTTGAGTTCCTAACTCAAATGTTTGGAACATTTGAGTTCCTAAAAACTTTTGAGTTTCTATTAACTCAGATTATGTGATTCTTCCAAAATATTTTTCATGCAGTCTGTGCAATTAGAGCAATAGTAGTCAGGTTAAACCTTTGTCATTACTAGAACATAATAAAATTGCAGATTATTTGCAGAGAATACTCATTGAGCCTTTTTGTTCTAAGTTTTACATGAGTTTACAAAAACTTTTTCAAAAGTTTTATACTTTTTTTTCTCCATTATTTTCTTCTGCTCAAAATAATTACCTAATTTGCCATTAAATCATTTAATTAGGGGTTGTCCATACTAAATGACAATTTATCCAAGTTACAAAACCATGGCTCTTCCATTTGTCTCTTCAGTAGATTCCTACCCCTCTCTCCCCCCCCAAAAAAATATGTAATGACCATCGGACCACTTATTTGTTTTGCTTTTTCTTAAGGAAAAAGGAAAGAACAGGGACACCATTAGGACCAACTTTACCAAGACGTGCTTTCTTTTCCCAAAAAGCACAAAAGGAGAAGTGGATGAGGATATCGGCTTAACAGCAATGCATCATTTTAACACATTTTGTTTTCCAGGTTTGCTTTTCATTCATTATAAAGAATCTGGGATTTTCCCCAACTTCTCTCAAATGGCACTTTCAGCAGCCTCTTTTGACTCCTAAGAATAAGCAACCAAGAGAAAAGGCTTCTGGAAAGAAAATGCTTGGTAGTTTTTTTTTTTTTTAAATAAGCTGTCTCTCTACTGCAGATTTTTCCAAGTTCTTACAACTCTAATTAAAATGTGGTAATTGGTTATGTTACCTCAATTACCATGATGCATGGACACTGATGCAGAGCGACACCAATTGAATCCCTTGGGTGTTATACCCTAAGGCCATCCCATTTATTGTGGCCTTATTATTTTCAATTATGTGGCTGGATGTACAGCATACTCTCAAAGCCAACGCACATGGGAATTGTGCTGGACACACAGAACAGTGTACTTACAGAAATGTTCAGCGGTAGATAAAAATTTGCATGATGGAATGGAAGTGCTTCTCAAAACCATACGAATAATACACATCAGGAATATTATATATAATCAGTAATAGGCTATCAGGCTATTCCAAATTTATGATACTGCTTCAGAATTTCTGTGTCTCTATTGGGAATTAGTAACTTGTAGATTGGAACAGAAAAAAAAAAACCAAGCAGGTTTTATCTGAGATAAATTGAAAGTCTAAGTCAGAGAAATCAAAGAATAGGAAAGGACAAAAATATTTTCAAAAGTCCACTAGAGTTGCTGTCCGATAAATCTAAATAAATAACACACTTACTTTGGATGATTTTTCCCTTCTTAATTCTTTCTCAGCTTTATGTTGGGAGTGAGTGGTTAAATAAATAAAATGTGTTTTTATATTATAAAATATATTTAAGGAGCAATCTTATACAAACTCAGCCAGAATAAGACTGTAGACTGGATTTATGCATTATGCCTTGTTTGTTTAACCATGGTTTAAGAAACAAACAACAATTGTTGGCTTCACAAAAAAATTAAGCCACATATCATTCCATGCATTTATTCACATGACAGCAGCATGCACTAATCATATTAAATGAAAACCAATCATTTTGGATTAGTAAAATATGTGTAGCCAGCCCATATGGTTTGCTGTCTGGATAGTAGGGGTAGGAATATGATACAATGTATAAAGGATACCTCTAGAAACAATAGATTTAGAGCAAAATCTGGCCACTGAATGGATAGCTTAAATGCAAGGGTGAATACCTCACACTGTCTATTTTTTTCCTGAATAGGAGACAAAAGAAGCATCAAAGCAACCCCTAGTTAAGCCTTCTATGTTTTCATTTTCCTCAGGAAATGAAAAAAAGAGATAGCATATAAGGGTCTAATGAATAAACTGGCCTTCGGAAAAAAGATGAGGAAGAAGGCAAGGAAAATAAGTGTGGGGGTTTCTTGTTCAATTGTCATTTTCTTTTCAAGGTCGAGTATAAAAATACAAAATTGTTCATATTTACACATGTTTATTATGAACAGTTTAAACATTTCCAAGTTTTAGCTGGGAAAACATTAGCTTTCTGTTACCTTCAGTTAAAGAGTATTAAAATGTCATTTTCACAATTGATGTAGTATTAAAAAGTTTTCATCAGAATATAAAATACTGTATGGAACAACTATAAAATACAGACAAGTACACAGACACACATATGCAAACACAATATTAAAAGAAAAAAGTTTATTCTAAGAAAGATTCCTTGAATTACTTCATAGTTAGTTTACTATCCAAAATTTAGAGCATTCTATTCAAAATGCTACTTTTCATAGATGCTGAATGCAACTCCCAGAATTGGTCAAGATGGCTTAGAATTCAGGGAGTTTTACTCAACACAATGGAATGGCTTCCTCAGCGGAAGAGAAGTTTAGTAATTGTTATGAATTACACACACAAGTAACATATTTCAGAACCATTAGAGAAGGAAAGAGAGCTTGCAACCAAAGGGAAGAATAGTGGATTAGCAATTAGACAACTGGATGGATTGAATTAATTTAGTGTTGCTTACTAATTTTACCTTCATTGGGAATGTTCAGATGGCCTGGTAATCCATGCTGTTCTTAGATCCAGAGTGGAAGAAACTAAAGAGATGTTATTGTTCATACACATGTTTTGAACATTGAGACATTGGCAATCACCATTACAAAAATGTCTGCCATAATGTCTCTGTGTGTGTTATTTTTAAAATAATTGCACATTCAAAAGAGGGGAATAGAAGGGTCATGTATTAATGCAAATTTGGGGAAGTTAAACTGAAGTATAAAGTCCTTTCTAGAAAATATGAAAATACTGATTGTGTTAAGCAAATTCAGGATTCACAGGGAAAAGAAAATAACAATTGCCTAACATGTCTTTTGATCACCTGGTGTTTTTCATCCCAAAATGGAATTTTGGACAGCCAGCTAATAGTCCCAACCTGGAGTCCCTTTACTTATGCTTTCTTCCTTTGAGAGCAGAGGAGGAAGAAAAGAAGAAAGAAATAATACTGAAATTAAATAGAGAAATTAAACGCTTGATTAAATCTTTGAGCAGTAATAATAGAATGCCACTAGATACCATTAGTAAAAAAATGGAGAAAGGAAAATGTTAGAACAGCACTTTAAAGAAAGGATGGAAATAGCTCCTGACCTTTCATATTGCATGATGTATTGATCCAAGTAATTTTTTTCCATATCAGTGACTCTTAATAATACCAAGTAAGATGCCATCAGAGATGCAAACACATCCTCTTTGTTTTATATATTACAGTATATTTTGGACAACCTCAATTAAAACACACATACACACACAGTTTCCCAGGGAAACTATTCATTTGCCAAGACTGGCACAACATCAGCTCAAGGAAATAGACAAGGCAGAGAAAACAATTTTGGGATCAACCCAAGAAATGACTACACAGGAACTGAATGAAAGGAAATGCTGTAAAATGCCAGCTTAGAATTGGGAGACAGCTAACGAAATTCAATTCCAACCAGAACATTTGGATTCTAAGAACTCTTTCATCACTTGAAAAATTCTTACATATGAAGGCCCACCTTTTTATATGGTGCATATGTTTGCAGCTACAAGTCTCCACCAAACAAAAATATTATCCGTGCTCTAAATCAAACCTAGAAAAAAAATTTAATAGCTGCTGTATCTTGGCAGGAAACAAGTTGTGTTCCCTACTAGGTAAAAGATAATTCAGTCCAACAAACAAGGCCAGGTTTTCCCAGGCAAAATGAGAACAAAACAGTGTGGAGCTTGGGAAGTTCTGTCCAGTCCTGAGACAAAGAAAACATAGTGCTTGTACGCTCATTCTACCTCACCTCCCCATCAATTCCTATACAAATAAAATCACAAGACTACTTCACTCCTGCTACAGAAGCAGCATTCACCTTTAATTAACACATATCCACTTATTTAGAGGTACTGCAATACCTCCAAGCAGTCGCCTGCCTGGAAAAGAGAAAACTGGTTCCCAATAGCAGCACTTTTGTGTGTTCAGCAGCCCACCAGGTTTTCCCATGGCTGCTCCTTGCCTCTGCTTGAGGCAGGACAGAACAGGACCTTTTGGAAGGTGAAATTGAAATAGAAGCACAATGCAAAAGAACAGTTCACTGTTGATTGCAGGTATTTTAAGTGAAACAAGACAAAAAATAATAATCACCCTTTCTGCTCCCAGACATATGTCATATATTCACCAGCTACACTGTATGAGAACATAGGGAGCAAGACAGAAACAGTTTGCTGCAGGGTTAGTGGAGCTGCCATACTTCCAGTGTGCTGTTCGTGCAAAATCAAACAACTGTTGGGGGCAAAGGTGGATTTTACAAAGACATCAACCACACTGTATGTCTACTTCTTCACAAAACATTTCTTCCACAGTGCATAATTAACCTATGGAATTCACTGCCACTGTTGAATTAGCTTTAAATTTTAAAGCAGGGTTTTAAAAAGCTTTATATAGTGATTGAATATATTTATAGTCTGTCAATGGCTCAAACACATCTGGCTTCCAAATTAATGGCAGGAGAACAAAGATGGTTGAGGCTTGAAAAACATCTCATTGCCCACTCTGAGAAACAAAATGCTGGACAAAGATGGATTTTGGCCTGATCCAGCAGTGCTATTCTTAATTTCTGGTCTTTGTTTCAAGTTGCCTAAGGAATACTGGTGAAAAACCTGAAATTATTAAGCCAAACGGACCCTGTCAATCAACAGCTAAAAAAATGGAGGGCATTACTAATATTTGCCAAGGATGATATGACTGTTCTGTAGTACAGTGGTTTGGAACAGATAAAATGTAAAACAATTCTAATACAGGTAACACTTGATTTATGATGACAATTGGGCCTGTAATTTCACTCATTAATTGTTGTGGTCATAAAATGAAGCATCACATGACAAGAATTGAAGGTACAATGGTTTTTTGTTTCAATGGTCATCAAGCAATCATCTAGTTGTACACCAGATGCATTTTCCTCAAGGATGTTTTTGCTGGAAATTGGAGGCAAATGCTGGAAATCAGCAAAAATCATGGTTATCTGACTGTGGGATGCTGCAAATGGCAGTAAAAGTGAGCTAATTGCCAAGTGCCCAAAATGTGGTCATATGACTGTGGGGTGTGTGTACAGCTTTGTAACTCTGAAAACAGGTCATAAGTAACTCTAGGGATAGTTCATAGTAACTTCGAACCATTGTTAAACAATCAGTCATAAGTTAAGAACTATATAATAATTCAAATTCAAACACAACATTTATGACCTCACATTTCCCCTGTTCTGTGATTTTATCAGTGATTAATTTGGCAATGCTGCTATAGCAGAAGAAAAAACCATGAAGTATTTAGATATGAACAAGTGGTCATTGGCACGTAAATGATACATACCTAAAACTGCAACAATGACTGCATCTCAAATGATCCATCTGTCAAAGGGCCTGTCACATAGGCCGACGGATGCAAAACGTATGTAAAAAGGACACAGCGGACGAGAACAAATTTTCCAGCCGTTGTTATTCACTCTCAAAAGTGCCCCAAATTTGCATAAGAGAACGGACAACAACGGAAAGGAACGGACGGGGGAGGATGTAGCCAGGATGTAAAGTGGATGCTCCACGGAAGCTAGCGGATGGAAGCAGATGGCACATCCGCAGGGCTTCCGGGGGAGCACATGAACTGCAACGCGCAGCGGAAGAACGGATGCAGAGGGGATGCTAGCGGATGAACGGATGCATCACGGAAGCCTAGCGGATGCCTGGATGCAAAGCATTCACTGCACATGCGGGAGGATGCATGCGTCAGCCCGCAGATATAAAGGAAGCAGCTCGCAAGCAATCATCATTCAGAGGAAAGACCTGCTGCCAGACACAGCTCCCAACAAACCATGGGAAGAAGAGGAAGCCTGTGCCATCTGCTGCCAGCCCTGCAAGAAGGACAGGCCGCACATCCACCCCTGGCCCTGACTCTGCTTCTGCTGGGCTTCTGCTGCTCGGCTGACTCTGCTTCTGCTGGTCTCTGGCGCTGCTCCTGGCTGTGCTGCTGGTGCTACTCTCTGTCGCGCTCCTGGTGCTGAGCTTCTGCTGTGTTACTTGCGGGGCCTGTGCTGGGCTTCTGCTGGTGCTTACTCTGCTGGCTTCTCCTGGTGCTGGTGCGTCTGCTGGTGCTTACTCTGCTGGCGCTGCTCCTGGTGCTGGGCTTCTGCTGGTCTTACTCTGCTGGTGTCTCCTGTCTCTTCCTGCTGGTGCGCTAGTGCTGCTCTGGTCCTGCTGGTGCTGCTGGTGCTCCTGGTCCTGCTGGTCCTGCTGGCTTACTCTGCTGCTGCGATCCTGTCCTTCTGTCCTCTGGTGCTGCTTGTGCTTACCTGCTGCTGCTGATCCTGGTGCTGCTGGTGCTGATGTCCTCTGTGCTGCTTTTCTGCTACTGTTGTTGTTGCTTGCTGGTGGTGGTGGTGTGGTGAAGCAGCCCCTAGAACCTCGAAGCCCCTCTGATGAGGGCCCAGATGCCCTGCCAGAGGAGAAGAGCATACCAAGAACAGGAGAGGAGGCAATACTCCATCGAAGAGGACATGAGATGAGGTGCTCGAATGCTGGGGAGAACGATTATCTATGTGAGAAGGAACGGCGGCTCTATCAAGACACCAAGAGGAAGCAGACTGCTTGGAGAGAGAAGATGGAGAGCCTGGGCTACACGTCGAGGTCCTCCTCGGGGGGAAGCACATGCACACCTGGTATGGGAAGCTGCACCTCAAGAAATCTGGCAGGCCACGGTCAAGTCACCGACCGGGACCTACGTGATGGCAAGTGCAGCTTCTTGGAGGGTGAGATCTGCCACCAAGAGCAGACGCCTCTACACCCTCTCTCTCAGGCAGCCCACAGAAGCCAGTCGTCTTCTGGCAAGATCAGCTCCTGTGTCCAGGCAAGTATCTGTGGACCTCCCACAATGGAGACCCCCCGACAGCTGTACTCCCCCTGCGGAGCGCGTGGAGGACCCCTGATGCAGTGGCAAGGAGAGGCACTTCCACCAGAGACCAACCCACATCCACTCCCAGCTCCACCTCCACAGAAAGCAGGCAGAGACCAGACCGGAGGGCAGAGCCACACTGTCCTGCTGAGACGGACACCATCAAGAGCAGCGTAGATTCCTCTCTCAGCTGGTACACACCGACATACTCATCCTCAAAACCACAATCCCTTCCTCACCTACGTAACCAGACCCTCATGGACATTGTCGAATCACAGTACCATGATAAAGGACAGGATCATCGGTCTTCTGCACAACCCTCCAGCCCAGCTGAACCTGCTCTGACCCAGTCCAGTCTGCTCTCCACCCCAGTGATGTCACAGCCTTCAAGCTTCCAAGCCTCAACCTACAAGCTACGTTACCAGGAGTTCCAGAAGCACAGGCAGCCCTTCCCAGTCACCACAGTTCATCAAACGCCACCGATGCCATCGATGCCACCCACACCACAGATGCACCGATGCCGCAGATGCCACCACCCACAGATGCACCCACACCACAGATGCCACCCACACTCAACGCTCACCTGCAGACCAGACAGCCCCACTACACTCCTCCTCCTCCACCCACAGCCAAGCCCCCCATAACATCTGTCATCGTCTTGGGACCGATTCAGTCACAGGACTTATCAGCTCTCTGAAGCTTCCTCCACACACCATCCCTGTTGCCTCTCGGCAGCAACCCAATGTGCCTCAGACCAGCACTCCAGCAGCAGCCACCTCACAGCACCGGACCCTCACCCGGACTATGGCATGCCTCAGAGTGACTGAGAAGAGTGCCAGAGACTGGGTTGCTACCTGTTGACTTTATCTTTGCTTGGACACTTATTTGGTCATTTTGCTACAGCTTGTTATTAATGAAGATTATCTTTCGTTCACACACTTGTTCAGTTCTTTAGTCATAAAGTCTTGGTGAACTTTTAGAAATTGGTTTAAGCCTTTGCATGCTTGTGGATGGGTAATGATAGCAGTGGAGATGGGCAGGATACCGTGGGGTGGGTAATACTGTGGAGGTTAGATAGCAGTGAAATGTGCAGGATACCGTTGGATGCGTAATATCGTGGATGGTTAAATACATGGGAGCAAGGAACTTGATGGTAATAGTGTGGAGGTTAGATAGCGTGGGATGCAGGATACCTGTTGATGATAGCTGTGGATAGATAAACCTCCAGTGCAAGCATAGTGGACTGTATGTCGTCCACCTTCCATAGTGCCAAACCTATGCCCTTTATTATCAATAACAATGTAATCATTTCATCAACACATTTCAACTAAACACAAACTCTTATAAATGCCCTGTTCATTGATGGCGCATCAATCACATCACAATGCTCACAGTGTGATTGAGACAGGCGAAGGAAGCATCCATTAAGCATTCTACCAACTGTGCTTGCCACTCACTCTCCAGCTGGGGAGTTGCACCAGTGTTTCAGGAGTTGAGCTGCTTCTCTCCTTCGCTGAAGCTCTGTTGCCTTGCACATCCACTGGTCTATAAGGTTTGCCCTTGCTCCTTCACCAGCCTCCAGTCCCCATTGCTTGTTGAGGTCCACGAGCCTGTTCTGCAACACTGGGTACGGTGTGCATGAGATTGTGCAGGATTGCAGCAAGCTTCCATGATGTTCCTCACAGTCTGTGGGCGATGTGCATGGTGGTGAGAAGTACCTGGAACCTGTTGCCGGATGCCAAAGGTGCTCTCCACCACGGCCTTGCCCTGGACAGCCTGTAGTGAAGATCTCTCTTCACGGTGAGCATTGAAGTGTAGGCTTCATGAGTAGTTCTAGAGAAAGCGTCATCCCTACGATGAAGTAGGCACATCTTGTGTGTCGTTGCAGGGGTTGGATCTGGGAAGCCCATGATGAGGTTGCGTTCCAGCCCCTCCTTGAGGTGACTGGCATGTATACCTGGGCATCTGAAGATGACCGTCCTGAAGCATCAATGACATTGAACTTGTAGTCAGCAAACTGCCAAAGGATGATGGAAGCTTTATGTGATAAGTGACATGACTCAGGAGGGATAGTGGGATTCGCTCATTAGATATAAGGCCCGGTGGCTGCGGACACGTGCCTTTGCGATATATGCTCCAACTTGGGAATTCACCTCTGATACACTGCTCTGCACTTTCTTCCAGCCTTCTTCAGGAGGGGCACTGGAAGAAGCTCCTCCAGTATCTTCGATGATCCTTCCACCACTTCTCTGACACCAATGCTTATTGTGTGTGTGCACCCTCCAGGCGTACTTCATGCTCCTGTACGTGGCCCGGAGGCCAGGTGCGCAGAGTCAGTGCCACCTTCAGCCAGGGTCCAGGGTGGGCGGGAAGTTAGTGTTTGCCTTTGGCAACCTGGTCTCAGCCACTCCACAACTTCATCAAATGGCTGCGCATCATCATGAGTTCTGGAATGCATGAGGGTCTTCTTCCTCAGCTCCACCATCAGCTTGTTATTACAGTCCCGTACTCGGCTCTTTGCAATTCATCTTCGGACCAGACACTTTTGGACGCCTCCTTTTTTTTTGCATAGAACAGGTGAAAAGACTGTAGATGGCTTCGCACTGTTTGGAACAATGTGACTACCAAAGGGAGTGTGTGATGATCCAAGTGGAGATGACTGGATGCTGTGGAAGAGCAAGACGATGAAAGGCTGAAGAGGTCTGCACCGCAGCGCTTGGACTGAATGAGATCCAGGTGAGTTCTCCCCCTTTTTATAGAAATATTGGTTTTTCCACTAGTTTCCTTCTGCATCTCTAACATGCTCAGACATCCTAAATATCCAGATACATCCCCATAAGAACGTTTTCCATTTTAATGCGTTATATGTGGAGCTGCATCCCTTTCATCCTTTCTACATCCATGTACTTAACGTGCGTGTCGTTCCACATCTGTTTCACTTCCTCCCTGTGTCCGTTTCTGCTGGGCGGATGGAGTTGCGCGGATCACAGCGATGCTAGCGTATAGCAGACGTGTAACGGATGACGACGGACGTATAACGATGTCCCCATATGCGTAGCAGATGTAGAACGGACGCGTTGGATACATTTTCCGCTCAAAAATTTGTGCAGCTCAAACTTTTGACGGCATGAAATGTCAGTAGACGATGCTGGACGGCATAGAGAGTATAAAAATGATGCAGTGAGTACAGAACGGATGCATCGTGTTAACCAACGGATGGCAAGTGTTTCTCTCCGTTTTACATCCTCTTTCCATCCATTGGTGCTTTGAGGGCTTAAAATCCTGAAGTTTGTTGATGACACAACATTGATTTGTCTCATTTGAGACAACAATGAGCCTGGATACAAGACAGGAGTATACAAGTGCCTCGTGTGTAACAGAACAATCTGAACAACACACTCAAAGCCATTAAAATGGTGGTGACTTTAGAAGAAACCTCCCATCTATAAACTAGGAACACCAATATCAACAGTAATACCTTAAAATTTCTAGATCTACGATATCACATGACTAAATGACACCTTAACATCAAAAACATCAAAAAAGCACAACAAAGAATGTTCTTCTGTGCCAACTCAGAAAACCCAAAACTGCCAAGAGCTGCTGATACAGTTCTAAAGAGAATTATTGAGTCTATCATCTGCACTCTATATTGTCTGGTTTCGTTCTGCAACCCAACAGGACAGACACAGATTTCAGAGGATAAGTAGGATTCTGAAAGAACAGTTACTACCCACTGCTGCAATCGAGGACCTGATTATACTCACGAGTCAAAAAGAGGCTTTTGAAAATTTACAGACCCTTACATCCTGGACATAAACGTTTCAACTCCTTACCTCAAAACCAACACTATAGAGCACTGTAACCAAAAAACTAACACAACGAACAGTTTTTTTTTCCAGAAAGCCATCACTCTGCTAAACAAATATTTCCCTACAACATGTTCAATTATTTTACAAAATGTGCACTACTATTACTTAATCTCTCATCACTCCTTATCACCATCCCTCCCCTTGTGATTTTAGACTTGAACTTTGTTGCTTGTATCCTTACAATTTATATGGTCTGTTTCCAGTATGATTTGATGTGTTGATTGTTACCTAATGACTATCATAAGTGTTGTACGTATAATTCTTGATTCTTATTAAATGTACTTTTTCTTTATGTATACTGAGAGTATTTACACCAAGACAAATTCTTTGGTGTCCAATCACCTTGGCCAATAAAGTATTCTATTCTATTCTATTCTATTCTATTCTATTCTATTCATTCTATCTATTCTGTTTGCAAAACCAGTTCCATAGACTTCCACAATATCATAATGCCTCTGCCTCATTCCCTATCAACACTATTGAAAATTATCCTAAAAAGCAATCCCATATGTTAATTATATTGTTTTATTTTCCTAGTATGATTTGATGCTATGAGTAACCTATGACTATCATTAAATCTGTATCTTATGATTCTTGATGATATTTTTTTTTTCTTACTTACACTGAAAGTATATGCACCAAAAGACAAATTCCTGCATGTCCAATCACACTTGGCCAATAAAGAATCTTATTTCATCTATTCTATTCTATTCATATCTATTCTATTCTGTTCGTGTTCTGTTCTGTTCTAAAGAATGTCTACATTGATTTTAAGAAAAAGAAAGAAAAAGAGTTTGACTGAATCTTAAGGAAGTTGAGGTTATTTATCTACCATTAGGTTTTATTTTCCAAAATAATTTCATTCAGTACTAGACATTACACATGTAAAATACAGAATTCTATTCTCTTAAATAAATTCTGTTCAACCTAATCAGTTTGATTCATCCATGTAGAAAATACGCTGAGAAAAAAAATCCAGAAGCGAAATTATTTGGCTCCTATCATACCTGACTATATAATAATAATAATATAATAATAATAATAATAATAATAATAATATATAATAATAATAATGATGATGATATGATGATGATATATAATATAATGATATGATAATATAATGATACCTGGTGACAGCAGAATCGACGAGAAACAACTTGAAAAAGTCACTAATTATAGGACTTGAGAAATCAACTGCAGAAACCGCAAACCAGTGCAGGTGGTTCCAGTGGTAATTGGCACACTGGTGCTGTGCCTAAAGACCTAGGCAAGCACTTAAAACAATTGGCGCTGACAAGATCACCATTAGTCACTGCAGAAGCCACCTTACTGGGATCTGCTCGCATAATCCGCCGATACATCACGCAGTCCTAAACACTTGGGAAGTGTTCAACTAGTGATTTGTGATACGAAACCCAGCATAGTTATTTCGTTTGCTGTGTATACTATCATTTTTGTTAATAATAATAATAATAATAATAATAATAATGGTCTAGACAACGGGAATGAATGGAAAAGGAAGGGGGTAAGTCAGACAGGTATCACTTACTGGATGCTTTGCCAACTTCTTCTGCAATCTAGTTTGCCACTGGACTGCTTGCATGATGATAGCTTCCCACCTTCTTTCAAGATTTACAATTATCAGCTGCATCGACTGATGGTCCGCATTCAGATTACAGGTATCCTGATCATCAAGGAGGTGTTGGCACAAACGTAACACTGAGCCTACCCCTCGACGCCTCTGCTTGATTTCACAGCACAGAGACTGTGGACAGAAGAAGGTTACAATATACTGTTATTGATTTTAATGGATTTTTATGGTCATCTTTTATGTTTTGCATTTTGTTTTGGTTGTTGTTGTTTTGCCACCTTGAGCTCCTGTACAAATAGAAAGGTGGGGTACAAAGCAAACATATATGTTACATGTATAACCACTCTAACAGATAGTCCTCGACTTACACCAGTTCATTTAGTGACTGTTCAAACTTACAACAGCACTGAAAAAAGTGACTTATGACCATTTTTTACACTTATGACTGTTGCAGTATCCCCATGGTCACTTGATTGAAAATTCAAATCGGTGGAAATAGACTCAAATGTATGATGGTTGCTGTGTCCTGTGGGTCAGATGATCACTTTTCATGACCTTCTAACAAGCAAGGCCAATAGGGAAGCCAGATTCACTTAACAGTCTCAGTGATTCATTTAACAACTGTGGCAAGAAAAGTTGCAAAATGGGGCAAAACCCACTTTTAACAAATGTCTCACTGAGCAACATAAAATGTGGGGCTCAATTTTGGTTATAAGTTGAGGACTACCTGTACACATGTTACACATGCATTGCAAGAATTATTTGTAGATTGCAGCAGCTCTTGAGTGAACAACAGTCAGATCAAAATGCAAATGCGTTCCTATAAAGCTGGATTGCTAATTTTAAAAATAATTTATCAGTGATGTATTCCTTCTTTCTTCAAACTTTTTAGAAGCCATATTATTGGTGCCATAGACTTAACTCATTTATATTCACTAAGACAATTTTTTAAAAAAAGTTTGTTCCCTAATTAAAATAGATTATTTTTAATAAAAAAGTTGCCTTTTTAGATGATTCTACACTGCTTCACAATGGGAGGGACGGGAACTGCTACAAAATCCTAAAAGTTGGAAAGCTCCAAAGGAAGACTTTTTATTTTCAGGGCAATGGCTTACATTATATTTGTAAACAGATTCCGAACTAGAGTGATGAAGCCTACTTCAAACTGAACTTAGTCTACTTTATAAGTTTTGGAAATAAATTATTGGTAAAGAGACTATATTATATAGTGGGATCCTTCCATGATATATATGGGAATGAATAGATCAAAAAAGAGGGAGAGAAAGATGTTACCATCTTGACCTCTAGTTAGGACTTACCAAATGGAAAACTACATGATAATAAAATCAAAGTCCTGACATGTGTCTCTTGCTGGGGACAGTGGCTTGTGGTCTGCAGCCTGATTATATACAAGGCCATTTCCTTCCAAAACACTCTGTCCATCCATCCCCTGTGTGCCTGCAGAAGAGTAATTGCTGAGGCATGATGGAAATTTAGAGACAAGTGCTTTCTGCAGAAGCTTCCCTTTTATAGAATGCCCCACCACCAGAAATAAGAACTGTATTCTTCAGTCTTGATTTTTAGCAAGCTGTTGAAAACTTGGCTTTTCCAAGTATCTTCAGGATAATGGAGTTAAGTTTTAATCTAATAATAACATGTATAAGGGAACTATCAGTACTGATGCAATTTACTGATTTTTGACAGATGGTTTATACTATCTAGTATAATACTATCTAGTGTAGTTTATGCTATATACACCACAAGTATTGATATTTTTGATTATTTTATTTGTGATTCTCTGCTCTAAATTACTTAAGAGTTTGAAGGAGTAAAGCAATGTGAGGACCTTGAAATACATGTATCCGAGTCGCCTTTCAAGAACTGGCGAGCATACAAGTTTGATAAATAAAAAATGCCATATGAATTATTTTACATTGCTGGGTAGAATCTTATATCCAGACTTGGCTATTATAATTTGACCTAAGTGGGGCTCCCCTTGGTTCTAATCCTATATTTAGTATAGAACTGAGGAGAACATACTTATGCCTTTGTAAAAAAAAGCATTACAATGGTCAATATCCAGTAAAAATCAAAAGGCTTTAAACTTCTGTGTGACTTGGGTCCAGACCACCTGAGAGAACATATGGGGTCCATAAGACATTCCCTTCCAATTCAGTCTTTGAGATCATCTGAAAAGATTTGTCTACAATTGCCATGGCGTATCCCATAGCATCTCATAATGAAGTGTTTTTTTTCTGTGGGAGCTCTAATTCTTTGTAATGATAAACTGGTAGCCTAATCTTTTTATTTTCCTTTTTAAAAAAGCCATGTAAAGAACCTGCTAAAAGAGCTTTTCACCTGGTGAGTTTAATTGTTTTAATATTTCAGACATTTTAATTTTATCTCTAATTGTAAACTGCATAGAGATTCACTAGGCGGTTGGTATGATAACCTAAAAATGACTATGTATTGGAGACTCATTCTATCATTTTGGCACCCAGAAATTGAAGTTATATTTATAGAATGTTCTCAGATATAAATCTACCATCATCAAAGACAGAGGACAGTACATCTTTAAGCAGAGCTTTTCAAGTAGATAGCTACAGAAGTTCTGATTCTGTTTATCAGACTTCACACAAACCACAACAATCTTGAATATTTTTACTCTCAGAAAATTACTTCCATATTCAGTTAGTAACCAACAGCCGAAGCTTCACAGACTCAAGCATAGCTAGATAATATCTTTTTATTACAAAGAACTATAAAAGCAGATCTGCCTATTACAAAATCCAGGATTTAATATCAAACAGAGAGATACATATGTGCGTATACATCAATTTAACAGCCCATTAAAGGGGATAGGATATCCATTAAATCTGAATGACCATAAATTATGGTTGTACTTTATTGCATTAATTTATGCCATTTGCATTATTACATAGTTGTTGTCAACAATGTCATTTCCTGGAAGACCTCTATTTAACAGACAGATATTCATTTAATGGACGTTAAACGAGGTGGCAACTGAATGAAAAAAATGTCCATTGCATCAGATCAAAGGCCCATTAAGCTGTGATTTCACTGTACATATCTCATCCCAGGCTTTAAATCCTAGGCCATTTCTTCTGTTCTCTTGAGTCAACAGTCTTTTACATTTCTTGTCCCTGTCATAAGTACTACATACATCCGCTACACATTTACATAACAATTCTGTGTGGTCTCAATTCCCTGATTGCACTCACAACTTCATGAACTTTTTTATTCATGAGGTTCCTAAGCTGCTCCAATCAGTTATGATGGGTATAATAACTTATATCACTGAATATAGGATATGTGCATGCATGTATATGCCTCTCTCAAGAAGGACCCTTTTCAATCCAATTAGAATAGAGCTAGGAGGGACCTTGGAGGTCTTCTAGTCTAGCCCCTCCCAAACCCAAGGCTGAATCAAATTGTTGGGTATGTCAGCTTCAGGCATGGGTGTAGTCATGTTCTTTCCTCTCGAAGGTGACAAGAAGGAAATTTTTAAATCACAAATGGCCAAAGGAGAAAATTCTCTTATCCACTGTTAAAGGGGGTTGATGTAAACAAAGAAGATGTGCTATTTTACTTTTCCTTCCTAGGAAGGATCACCTTGTCACTAGTAGGTGAACACACACACACACACATTATTTATAGATTATTTATAGGTGACAAAATATAAAGGTCACAATGTCAGTGAAAGAGTGACTTATTAGGAATACATAAAACTACAAAGCATGAAGATGCCAGTTTTTGAAATACACATCTTTTCATTGGACTGGATGATAAAGGAAAATAGGTAGCAAAAGATCTGCACATGAATACCAGCAGTTTATAATTATGAAATTATTTCATTACTTTTGTGAACACTTTTTAATGGACCAAGATAATTTTGGAAACCTGACTATTTAGCTTCAATATTTGTATTTTGTATTTCATTTATTGAAACATGTAATAGAAAGATCTAGAATGCGGAAATAATTCATACTAAGCAGTATTTCTTTTTACTTCTGTCCTGCTGTAATGCTTCATATTTGCTTCCATTATCACTCATTGTACATCTGAAGATTTACAATCAGCATTATACAGTATTTTTAACACTTTTGAAAAAGGACACAGATATGTTATTCAGCTCTGGATTAAGTTCAGTATTTAGTTTACAGTGATGTTCTGCACACTTTTACCATACTATAATATATTATTCACATTCAAGCCCTTATAGAGCAATTTAATTGTTTAAAATAACAACATTTACTGAACAATCCTATGCATCAAAATATACAATGCATTTGATATGTGGAAGGTATAAAGGTAGTCCTTGAATTACAACTGGAATTAAGCCCATAATTTAGATCATAAATCATGACAGTTGTAAAGTGGATCAACAGGGTGACCACACACAATTTTATGATCTTTTTTGCAGTGGCTGTTCAGCAAATGCATCAGTCATTAAGCGAATCCATTTTCAGCGTAGGGTGGTTTTTGCTAGAAACGACAAGTATAGTAAATGCCAGTTTGGGGCAAAAACATTATAAATTTTAGTCATGTGACCATGGGAAACTGCAAACAACCATAAATATGGACAAGCTACTGAGTGCCCAAAATGCAGTCATGTGACCATGCGGGGGAGGAGAAGGAGGGAAGATTTGGGCCCTTGTGAGCTTTTTTGTGATCCATTGTAATCATAAGTTGAGGAGAAAAGGTAGTTGTCAACCTACAACCACAATTGAGCCCCAAATTTCTGTTGCAAAGTGAGGCAGTTGTTAAGTGAATTTGTCCCATTTTATGACCTGTTTTGGAACAGTTGATAAGTGAATCACTGAAGTTGTTAAGTTAGTAACATGGCTTTTAAGTGAATCTGGTTTCCCCATTGACTTTGCTTCTCAGAAGGCCACAAAAGATGATGACATGACCCCAGGACAGGGCAGCCATCATAAATATGAGTCACTTGCCAAGCAGCCAAATTCTGATGACCCACAGGGATGCTGCAATGGTGTAAGTGTGAAAAACAGTCATGTCACTTTTTGCAGTGCCATTGAATAGTCACTAAATGAATTGTTTGAATGGTTACTAAATGAATTCTTGTAAGTCAAAGTCAAACCTGCATCTATAATCCTCTGATTAACCTGAATTCTTTAATCAAGACATTGATATGAATTTCTGACTAGAATATTTTTTATGTTTTTGAATCATATGAAATTGAAAAGTCTTCCATTGTAATTATGATTGCATTTATAACATGGCTGAATTATTAATCAATATCCTCTTGAACAATTGCTCTGTTTCTATTTATTTTTATTGATTTATTATTACATTTATTTGCTATTCATCTCTTTGTGGGGCTATTCTGGGTGGCTTACAATGGTAAAATGTAAAGTTATAAAAATGTAAATATAACAATAGTAAAACAATGAAACAATAAAATAAATAATGAAAATACAGCAATATGAATTAAAAGATAGATAGGAGGCAGCAGAATGTCCAGTGGACAAGTGGGGCCAGCTATTAGTCCAATAGCCACCTTCATTGTAGTACCTCCCCTATTAGGTCCCCAGGCCAACTGGCAGGCCCAAGTCTTCAGACTCTCATGGAAGGACAGGAGGGTGGGAACAAACTTCACCCCACGGGCAGGATGTTTCAGAGGGTGGGTGCTATGCCACAGAAGTCTCTTCTATTGGATCCTGCCAACCAGGATTCCTTGACTGATAGGATCTGCAGCAGACCTCCTCTCCTGGCATGAGTGGAAAAGGCCTGTTTTAGTAGAACAAGATAGTTCATAAATACTCAGTACCCATGCCGTGGAGGGCTTTAAGGATCATAACCAACACCTTGAATTGCACCCAGAAGCAGTCAGCCAGTTCAGCTTACAGAGCAGCAATGTAACATGGGCCATTGTAGGAGCACCAAAGATTGCTCATACTGCTGCACTTTGCAGTAGCTGAAACTTCCAAGTGCATTTCAGGGATAGCCCCATGTAGAACATATTGAAGTAGTCTACATGAGAAATGACTAAGGCTTGAATGATTGAGCGCAGGGAGTTCTGATCCATGCCCACCACTTAGTCATCTAGCAGGAGTTGTGAGTCCAGAAGAACCCTAAGTTGCAAATTGGGTCTGAAGGGAATAGTGCAAGCTGCCCAGAAGATGTTAAAAATTCAAATCTTGATGTTCCAAACGCCTAATGCTACTTGCTAGGGTTCATCCCTCGTCTGTTGTCCCCTATCCAAGATCCCATAGGAGCATCACTTAGGTCACCAGCAGTGATGGGATTCAATTTTTTTTTACTACTGGTTCTGTGGGCAGGCAGAGGAAGGACACTTTAAAATCTCCAGTCAGAGGTGGTTTTTTGCCAATTCTCTGAACTACTAAAAATTTATGGTACCGATTCTCCAGAACTGGTCAGAACCTGCTGAATGCCACCTCTGGTCACCAGATATGAAGACGTAAAATTGAGTATCTTCAGCATACTGATGATACCTCAACACATGGTGATGGATGATCTCACCCATGAGCTTCATGCAAGTGTTCATGATTTGTACATATTCCCTCCAAATTTACTTTCCTGGGATTTATTATTATGACAACATTCACTTGAAGGGCAAATGTAGTTTTAAAACAGATACATAAGCTCTGCCAGCTTTACAATTTGCATGATTAATTTATACACCAGTAACCCGAACACTGCTTACAATAGTGATGTCCTGGTCATGTGTCCAGTTCCACATTTGCAAGGCTTTCTTCTTGCACATGATTGTATTTAATATAATACACTAAATGCTGCTATGGCTTCTCTGAAACTAGATTCCCATGATATACAGAACTTCTTACAATATGAGGAGAAATGTTCATCCAATTATTGACTCCAGCTAATCAATACTCTTCACAGTCAACTTTTATTGTCTCTCCAGAGATAGTCAATGAAGAAGGAGAGCAACTTATAAATTATCAGTGCCGAGAGTACTTCCGAATAGATCCTAATATTCTATAAATGATATATCTTTCATAACCCTTAGAGAAGATTCTCAAAATCTTACCCATAGAAGCATACTTAGCATTTGTCATATCTAGGTGTTAAGAGTTCATTGCTAAACAAGAAAATCTGCATGAACATTCTGCTTCTGTTTGCTTGTGGGAGTTGGCATCATGATTATGCTATTGGGGAGCTAAGAAACAATTTTTCTCTTAGGGCTGAATTCCATTAAGGAAATGGGAACTGAAGTCAGCCTGTCCAAAACCAGAAATGGGTTGGAATATTAATTTCTTTCTGATATCTTCTTGCCTTTCCTTGTGGAAGGGGCAGTTCTTATCAAAGGCAGGAAATTTGAAGTGAGGTTAGTATTTAAGGTCTCACATTGGATTAGGGGTTATGCAAACATGGCTTTGGATGCAAAAAAAAAAATCTGGCTTTAGTCTGATGAAGTATCATAGGAAAATTATCACAAAAAAGCACATAGTCCTAAGCATGTATACTCAGAAATAAATCTTATGATTCAATAGGATTTATGGCCACATAAGTATGGATAGAATTACAGCCTTAAAGTAATTTATGGCCTTTTACTTGTTTGTGCCTTGTGCTATTTCTAAAATCTGTGAGAAAGGAGATGGATTAGAGCAGTTTGATAGCCAGGTTGTATTAAATATATGCACAGTGTAGAGAGTTCTTTCATCGGTATTTTTATATTTGTTATAAACAGACATCTTTGCACACGTTAGCTGAAATCATTATTAGCAGCCTACAGTTTTAGCTATATTTTGATTTATCCTATGATCTCTTTAATTTAAAAATTAGTTACATATACTTTATAAACAAAATACATTGGAACTTTAAAAGAACAGCCAATTTATAAGTAATCTTCCAAAACAAATATAAAGCAAAGGCCACATGCTTGAAGTGAATTATGACATCATATTTTTAAAGAAAATATTGGCATTTTAACTGATTTCATAAAATAACACCTTCAGCAAAACCATGCTTGATCACTAATAGTGAGACCTAATCTATATTAAAACTAACTACTTGTATTCTAAAACCAGGCAATGAAACACAAGAAACAGCCACTGAAAAATGACATGATTAAATAGTATAACATACAATCATTTGCTTTCAATTATATCAATGTGTCTTTTTCTGTCCCAAGAGTCAGGCAGAAATATTGTTTTTTAAATGCCTCTATTAAATTGGGCACCAATAATAAAAGATGAGTGCCCTAATAAGCTCATTTGCATAGTATATATCACATACAACAAAACTATTCTCTCCAAATAGCTTTGCTCATAGATTTGTCTCCTGATCGCCATTCATCTTGCCAATATTGTGGTGTATTTCTTTAAAAGGATGCTGTTGTTTTCACAGCTGTCCTTGGAAATCTGTTGTAGAATTTCCCTTGTTAATCTGTTTGAAATTCTTCATTGTAATTACAGGGGAGAAAGTTTGGTTATAATATGCTTGCCGTCAGTTTTTATTAGGATGATGGTTGAAGGAATATCTCAGTATGACATTTTGGAAATACTGCCTAATTGCAAGTTAGGAACAAGGAATGACAGTTTAAAAGACATCATGAGTTCCTTTTTCTGAAAGTGAACTGTATTTTTTTTTCTATTTAAGAAACATATCTTTTATACTATTATCCACCAAATTGTTCCAATGAAAATCTCTCTTGCCAAGATTCTTTTAAAAGAGTGCAAGATCTCACTGACAAATTTTGAAATGGCATATGACATTTAGTATTAAAAATATCCACATTTGTAATCAAGTCCTTATTTTTCTTCCTTGACCCATTTACAGGTGAAAAATGCAGATACTTGCCATGCAAAATACTACAAAAAGTTACATTAAATATGTTTGATTGTTTAAAAATTATCCATGACCCAATGCTATTTAGGTTAAATAATTTAAGGATAACCACTCCTGTCAAATTATAGCTTTGAAATATAAGCATGTAAATACACTATAAAAGACTTTAAATTACTTGAAAACAATTACATTCCTTGTACCATTAGCCAATAAATGGCATCTATATTTATCCCAGGTCATCACCAGAAGTATAACATATAGACAGAGATGTCCTGAATGATTAACCAAACATTCTTTAAAAAAATTTTTCTCCATGTTACATCTTATGCTAAGTTAAGTAATTTTTAAAATTGTTTTTACTTTTTAAACTGTTCTTATTTAAAGAATATTCTTTATTGTGATGATATTTATGCTACACAGCATGGGAGGATCTAATGCTAGTGCTATGCTAATGTACTGATATTTAGTACATGTTCCTATGTTATTAGTAGTCCATTATAGTACACTGGGAAAAATCTATTAAAATTCTAATCATATAACTTAATATGAAGATTAAGTTATTCTGGAAGACAATTCTTATAGATACAAATTCTGTATATTATTACTGAAGTGTTGGCAGCTATCACTATGTCCCACTAGAATAAAAATATAATTTTATCAATCTATTAAAACATTAATCTACTTAACAGGTACAGCAATCAGCCATATTATTAACATTAAATATATTGAAGTGGTTGACAGCTGCTATCTTTTAGGACTGACTACCAACAACAGCCAGTTTGGTCTAATAGTCAAGGCACCAGTTTAGAAATTGGATGACTGTGAGTTCTAGTCCTGCCTTAGAAAAGAAAAACCAGCTGGATGACCAGCTTGGGTCAGTCACTCTCTCTCTCTGCCTAACTCCCCTTGCAGGGTTGTTGTTCTGGGAAAATGAGAAAAAGAAAAGAATATTAGGTATGTCCATCACCTTGAGTTATTTAGAAAAATAATAAAGGTGGGGTTAAATTAGGGGTCCCCAACCACCGGGCCCCGGACCGGTACTGGTCCGTGGATCATTTTGTACCGGGCCACAAAAAATGAATAATCATGATTTAAATATATATATAAAAATATGTTTTTAGTAAAGAAATAGTAAAGAAGCCCTTTACTATTGGGGAAGAATTGATTTTGCCGGTCCTTGAAAAAGTGTTTCTGCGTGAAACTGGTCCCTGGTACAAAAAAGGTTGGGGACCACTGGGTTAAATAAAATAATAGAAAGAAAGCCTGGAGTCAAGATATATGCTACAGAACTAGCACTTAACAGGGTAATAATGAAGGAAAGATATTTATTTGTTTGTTTGTTTGTCAGACTTATACAAGATAACAAGTATAGATATGAACATGAACAAAGGAAGTAAATACAGATAAATGGGGATTGTAAGATAGGGATGGTAGGCATGCTTGTATGCTTATGCATGCCCCCTTTAAGGACCTCTTAAAATGAGGTGAAGTCCACAGTAAAAAGTTTGAGGTTGAATATTCAGGGGCCATGACATGTCCATACTTACAAAGATCTGAATAGTGCAGGGAAAGGTTTTCCTTGTGACATGTTATTAAAGCAAAAATTGGACAGTGAAGAAGCAAGAGAAAAATAATACTTATAAATGTGGATACCCAAGAAAATAAAATAAAAAAAATGAATCGCTGAACAAATGGATCCAGATATCCACTTGAGACTCAAAGGCCCAGTCTCAAATTATTATGTTTTGGACACATTATGTGAAGTTCTCTTGAGATGATAACAATGCAAGGAAAGAAAAGAAAGGTAAGAAGAAGAGAACCATCAGCAAGGAGGATGAACTTGATAACAGTATGTGGTTACCTTTGGAGGATCAAAAGAGGGAGGACAGGAGCAGATCTTCTTTGAGAAGATCTGTCTATGTAATTGTTAATAGTGACACCAACCTGACCACACATGATCAATCAATCAATTCTTAAAGTTTGGCGTATTATTTCTAAATCATGTCACACATTTCTGCTTCGTTTGAATTGTCAAAATGTTTGTTTTCAGAATGTGATTATCTTTGGAGGATCAAGAGATCACACTTTAAGAAGAATTATAACAGCTTATATTACTTGCTATATAAAGTTTTTGTCCTGAATTTATAAATTGGTATTATATTTAAATTTACTCTGTTTTATTGTTTTGTTGCTTATTTTTAGTTATTTTTATTGTAAGGATAGATAATTGGCTCATAAAAATCAGTATGCAACAATGCTTTTAAAACCGGACATTTACCTAAAGGTGATTCATTTGTTGCCTTAGGGACTGTGTTAAATGTAAATTTTAAGTATAAGAGAAAAAAACAAGTTAATGGGCACAGGTGTTGTTCTTACCTACACTTATAGTCCATTCAAGTGGACTGAAAAGAGAAATGAAAATACTACAAAGTGAATAACTGGCAATATGCCAGATGATTAGAAAACAGCAAATGTTGTTTCTTTCCTGTTAAAAAAGAATAGAAGAAACATAGATCAAGAATGTGATAGCCAGCCATGGGAAATTTCTTGCATGGTACAAAGTGATTGGTCAGAAGGAATTTGAAAAGAATGTAGTCATTAGAGGAAATCAGCACTAGCGTGCTAGGTTAACTTTATTTCATTTTTTATTAGATAATTTCAGCAGTAAATTGTGGGCATGCTTTATTCGTAATGCTTCTTGATATCAGCAAGATATTTAAATAAATAGTCTATGGCATTTTGATTAGTAAACTAGTTAAGTGAAAGTTAAATAACAATGAAAATCCAAATAGTGCTCATGAATGGTTCCTCTTTAAATTGGGAGTAGGTGCTGGGATTGGTTTTGCTCTTGTAACTACTCAACGTTTTTATTAAATGAAGAAATGGAACAAAAGCTATCCAGTCCCCAATTGGACTGAATAGCCAATATTTCAGAAGACAGGTTTGGGAAATAAAATGAATGAAATGTAAGAGGTGTAAATGCAAAGATAGGGAATACAGATAGTATCTTTCAAAAAGGTCTTGGCATACTACTTGATCACAAACTAAACTCGAATATACCATGGCTGCAAAAAAAGGGAAATGTGACTCAGTAGGGAGTGTCAACTAAAAATGAAGTTCTACAAAGAGAGATTTAAGGTATGGGCAACTTCAGGTTGAAGTTTCAGATGTCTGAAAGGACACATGGTGGAACACTACAAATACTTAAAAGGATACAGTGTGGAAAATGGTCAATTTCCACTGATCCAAAGAACAGGACACAACATATGAATTACAAGAAGGCAGGTTCTGAGGGAATGTTGGGAAACTTATCCTAGCAGTTAGAACAATTTGATTGTGAAACTAATTACCTCAAGAAATAACGAGTTCTCCTTCACTGGATGAGCTAAAAAAAAAAAAGCCATGTATTTATTTTTTACAGTTATATTTTAGATTTATATCCTGCTTTTCCTCCTGGAGTGTATTGAGGCAGTGTACAGAGTTTATCTGCGGATCTAATTCTACTACTTACCTGTATCCACACTTCTCTAGATATCTGTAGTTTGAGCAAATTGTTCCAGAAGACTTGAAAATGTTTTCAGCTAAATATACTCTAAAAGAGTAGAAATCCTTGTAGTTTCAACACTGAATTCATCCTCCTGTTTAGTCTTCTGAAAAGTTCTGACACATTTACAGTACAGGTAGTATTCAACTTACAAGCATTAGTTGAGCAACTATTTGAAATCACAAGGTACTGAAAAAAGTGAGTTATGACTTATAGCAATAGCACGTAGACTTCACATTGCTCTATAGTCTTCTCTAAGCAGTTTACAGACTCAACATATTGCCCCCCCCCCCAATCTGGATCCTCATTTTACCAACCTTTATCAACCTTCAGCCAGTGATGATCAAATCCCTGGCAGTCAGCAGAGTTAGCCTACAATACCGCATTCTAACCACTGTGTCACCATTATAGCACCCCATAGTTTGGACAAAATTCAAGTGCCTGGCAACCAATGTATATATATGGTGTTTGGTTTCCAACAAGCAAAGTCAATGGAGCAAGCCAACAAGTTATATTACTATACAATTTTAGAATATTTGAATAATGATCAATTCCTTTTTTCAAATTTTATTTTTTTACAGAGCTAATGCAATGCAAAATGAAAACCAAAAAAATTAAAGAATTATGTTTTACATAATAAATGTTTGTCTGGAAATATAAATACTGTCTGTCAGAATATAATATGAAAAATTATTCTGAAATTATGGTTCATATATCATAGACAAATCCATTATTATTATATTTTTTGCTAAATTAAATTCCAAGTTCTTGAAAATTTTCTAAAAAATTTATTGAAAATATATGCATTATATATTTTGTAATGTTAAATACATCAGCTTTTATCCTGCATAAAGTGTCTTGTAGGAATTTGATTTGAAAACTTTTTTATTCTGGACATTAAATTTAATGAGACAAAGGAGGCTAGAAGATTGGACTTATAGTATACCTCCGCAAAGAATGTGGGTACTCACTGTAGCAAATGTATAATTATCCTCTATAATCTGATTGTTTAATTTTTAAAGGAATAATATATGAAATACATCTTAATTATTAATGAGCTGAATAATAACATGATTAACGTAGGACTTGATAACAGGTATTTTTACAACTTGATTACTTTGAGGATAAAATGAATAGTTGTAACTGAGTCTTTAATGCTATGGCCTGATCTGCTGCCATATCACAAAAGTCACTCCTTTAGACACTCTTCCCAGCAGCACTCATCTACTATAAGGCAAGATGGGACAAAATGGGAGAACATGGCACAATGTTGCATTTTTCCTTAAACCCCCCCCCCCCTTTCTGANAACCCCCCCCCCCCATTTCTGAGTGTACCCAAAAATTAAGTATGATCTTCCCATATGTGCTCAGTTATGACTTCTATTGTGCTTTTACATTGTTATGATGTGGATAAAACAATACAATTATTATTATACATTCTGCTTTCAGAATTGCTATCTTTGGTCAACATTTTTGTTGGTTAACAAGACTCAATCTGTGCCAGAATACTGGCTAGTGGGCAACAACTAATGTCAAATCTCAACCTATATAGCAAAGGTGCTGGTTCACTTCTATCAATTGGTCACAGTACTGTACTAATACAAAACCAGCTGCATGGTTTTTCCTTTTTCTCTTATGTATGCTAAACTTATGCAAGAGTAATTTACTACTAAAAATCACACAATGAGTCTTCATTAAGCTGGATGAAGTATACAGAATTCAGTCCTGAATGCAATGAGACAGTTATAAGGAGTCAGGATGTAAAACTGAAATTAGTTTGGTCCTTGCAAATGTTTATGTACAAAAAGATTTATTTTTAAAATTAAGTTCTGTTACAGAAAAGGCAATGTCTTCATATAAATGGGCAGAAATTATATGTTCACAACTGAATATGCAGGTAGAAGTACTTAAACATATATGCATTTCATATTTTATATTGTTCCAAAAATGAACCCAATTTGCATCAATGCTTTTTTATTACCTTAAAGTACTGCAGTTGCTTCTCCGCATTCATTGTTCCTTCATTTTCTTGCCTCAGACAGGAATTGAAGATAAAAAGCTCAGTATCTCTCAGCCACCCTTTCAATTCTTTGATTCTGACTTCCAGCTGCCTTACTAGGTTGCCACTTTCAGGGGAAAGCAAGTCACGTGCTCCTAACCCACTGTGCCCCACCAATGATTCTTGAATCTTCTCTTGTAGAGTTTTCTAATGTAACACAGAAAGAAAACATAGATTAATCTAAGGTTCTAAAGTATGTATATCTAACAGCTAACTACTGGCTCGAAAGCAGCCAGATTAGTTACTCTAACTCTTGATTTATCTTGTGCATGTTTTTTTAAAAAAGAATATTCTGTTGAATTCAGCATGGCTCAATCCCAGATAAATAGATACCGAACAGGTTTTAATATTTTTAATATATTTCTAATAGACTTATCAAAATACTATCTGAGCCCATATAGATAACTGAATTGCTTTTGGATGAACAATTTTCAAAGAAATTTGATCATCAATAGAATCTCATGGGTATAATATTCTGGCTGTGTTAAAATACCTACCACAGATATATAGTCAAAAGTGTTATACACAGCTGAAACATAGATGTTAACTTATGATTTGAAGTTGCCACAATGCTGGACTTATATAATTTGCTGATCACTGAGATTTGATTCTCACAAAAGCCAAAAGCAAACAATGATGGCTTAGTTCAAGAAAAATCTAGTAATCTCAATTCATCTCAGTGCCACTTTTTTTCTTATAGAAGAGTTTCAGTAAGAACTGATTTAGATCCAAAAAACTGCAAGTAGACCTATGACTGAGAACCTACTTTTCTATTCAGTATTATAACTTATCTTTCTTTAGAATTTTCTGCCTGTCTGTGTGTTAGATATACCCTAATGATGTGGGATAACAGTCACAGTCATCATCACCTCTAATTTTGCATACATAATTAATAGACTTGGTTTTGACTGTAATTACAATGACTCAAAATATTTTAAAATTATGTTTCTGTAAAGAGAATATTTGTAGCTCAGGGTTGAAATGAGGGATCTTAGATCACCCCAACCCATACAGACAGACAAGACACCATAATATAAACTGACAGCAAATAGCACTCCTTCCTAGCCCTGATGATGTTGCCTAGTTAAGGTAATGAAATGTTTGAAAGAAAACAAGCAATCTCAGAGAGCACCAAGGACCCTTCATTAAAATTAGGTGAATGGTTGCATTGTAATTGGAGCTATTGCTATCAAGGCTTCCAAAAGTTAAACCTTCTTTGCCTGCAATAATCAATGGATTATTAAAGGGAGAGTAAGTTAGGATGAGTCCCATTCAAATCAGTGAAATGGGAAATAAGTGTTTTGAGAATTTAACAACAATAAGCTTTGAAATACATACTGAATTAAATCAACAGATATTCATCTATTCTTAAACATTGTGCAAATAATGTATTTGGGAGATCGTAATGGAATAAAACAAGCATCCTTGGCAACACCCTTCTATTTTGATCGCTCAAATATTGATAATTTGAAGGCTCTCAGTGGAATCCAGCTTTATCTATTGTTTTTACACTGTAACAAAAGTAGCAGCAGGAGGTGAAATCAATGCCCTTGGTGGGTAGGGTCACAAAAAAGAATTTATTGCCACTTTTTTGTTCTGGAACAGTTTGCAATCATAAATTCTTCATAAACAGAATACTTCAGAGAATGGTCCGTCTTCATAAATATACGACAGAGGACATCAATTTCATTTAATTCACAATTTGTGTCAGCACAGCAGATGCCAATGCCTGCCTTGATAGGGTTGTTTAATATGCAATTGAGACTGAGTAATATTCAGCACAGGGGACAAAATTTCACAGATTAAACTGTACGCACCACTGACATTTCATTCTAATGTATTTCCATTCCACACTGTTCACCTTAGATGAAAGTAATATTAAAAACCATATCTCTCTATTTTACCATTGTTAGAAGTTAAAATCCTTGTCTTTAATTTTTTTATGCCAATTAAAAGTAATCATGCCAATTAAACAGTATGCATGGTATTGTTAGTTTCCACAGTTTTTCTTATTAAATTAAAGAAAACTCCATCAAAAACTGCTCATTAGACGTGAAATTTCATTTAAGAAGAAAAAGCAACTTTTTTTTGTAAATGCAGAAATTAATTTGAAAAAGTAATATAAAATTGCTTCTTGATAGAAAAAGAAAGGACCTTTAAAATTCATTTTAAATGGCAGAGTGGTCTTTTAGTTCTGTTTTAAAATCTGATTATTTTAATGAAGGAAAGTTGATTAATTGCTTTTCTGACTGACTGTATATGCTTTTGGGTAACCAAGAATTTAGGATTGTCTTGAAATGCACTGATTTAAAAAGATGAACAATTAATTTTGTATGCCCAAGGGGAGCTTGAGTTTGATATAAAACAGTCCTTTCCACATCACACAGCATCTACCTTGCTCGTGGAAGGGACTTGGATAGAGAAATTTTATTTGTCATGGGGATTGCTTCTTCCTAATGAAAACAAAAGAAACAGAATGAAACAGAATTAGATGTACTATTGCTGCTGAATATGATTGGAAACTCAGGAATACTTCAAGCAGATGTTGGAAACATAATCTTATGCCACCCTCAGCAGGTGATCAATGCTATCAAAACTCATCATATCAAATATCCACCCATTCAGCATAGTATATTTAATTCTTTTTCCAGTTTGAGTGTTTTCAGTTAAGTAATAGGTGGCCAATGGACAGAGGCAAATATGTGCTGGCTGTATTTAATAATATTTCCAAAACTATGGAAACATCATTGGTCCACAGAGATTGGCATCAGGGAATATTTTGTAACTATTAAGGACAGAAACTTTTCTCCCAATAAAATATTGCATTTTTATACTGCAGTATTTAAATGTCTCAATCTAAAAGTGCAATTTTTCAAAATATATTTTGATTCATGAAAAGTGGTAGATGTACAGAAATTGGCTTTTTGTGTGGTTGGCTGAGCCTAAAACCTTCAGTGCAGAATTCTGAGAAGTGGATCTCTGCATGGAGCATTCTTGGTCATATATTAGTTACTGAAAACATTACATGTGATCTTGTCTACACGATGTATCAAAAATGGTAGCTGATATAGAAACTGATGAGGATGTTTTTCAGAACGTATTATTCCATTCTTATTTCATTTAATTAATACCTAGTTTGACTGTAAGGTCAATTCAAAGTGCTGTCTTCTGGAATGTGATTTAAAAAGCAATATGCTCCCACATGTGCCTCTTTGTTCGTTTTCTCTGCCATTGTCATCAGAATTGTAATCAGCAGGTATGTAGAACAGAATCTTTTGACTTGCAACTCTTGGAACTTGAATTTGGACTGGAATTCAGCACTGATTAACCCTCTTTCTGATTGTGAATTGTATGAGAGTGCTGTCTTGTGTTACTTATTTTTCCTCTCATTATTCTGATTTTTATGACTATTGTTATTGTTTGCTTATGTGTAGCTGAATCACACTGCATTGAAACTATTTTTTGCAGGAGATGGATACAGTGATATGGGGTTGCAATCATTGTTTTTAAGGCTATTATTTCCAAGTCTAAAAGTGTAGAACTTTTTGTAAAATTATTGCTTACCTGTGACTTTATCATTTAGTTTGTAAAGTTACCTGACCTTTGATCTTGAGTGACACCAATTAAGGGAAGGAATGGAGAGTAGAAGCACATTTGTCCTCTCACATGCTGTACCTTTCAGCAATTGGCAATTGCTTCCGACTTAATGCCTTATTGGTATCTGGTTAAGAGTGTGCTGCAGATGTTGTTAGAATCTCACATTTGGTTGACAGTGGGACGATTATAGCATGAAATGAATTATATAAAATGTTTACTTTTTTGTTTACTTTTTGTCAAACATGAGGTGCACATGTCACTATGAAACACATCCTGATTGCTACCCTCAGAGTTGCGATTTCAGATTGGTGCATTATTTGCACATTTGTTTTCTGCAGCATCAGTATGACTTGAAATATGTAGCGACACCCCCACTTTTCATCTTTAGGGTATAATAAACAGTTAAAGAGTAGATGTCTCTAACATGTACCTTCAGAATAAATTCTATTAATATTCACTCAAGTATGACAGTCCATGTATATCTGTATTATAGTGTACACTGTTGTATTAGAGCTGACTTGGTGCATACCCATAATACATGGCATATTTTACTTTCATTTTTTCTGTATTCAAGTACTAAAATTATTAAAGTCAGACCAGGCACAAAGAGAGAATTAAAAAAACAGCCTAGAAAAAATATTTTTTTTTGATAATAGTATGTTTGAAATTGAATGAAAGAGCTATTTGAGTTTCATATTGGAAATCAAATACAGAGCATACTTTAAGACAAAGAAAAAGGACCTAGAACCCACAAACAGGAATAAAAATGCAAATACCCCAAGCAGTTCCCATTTTTCATTAATTGAATCCACTTTTTCAAGGAGATCACTTGGTAGTAAAACACCACTTCTCTTCAGAGCTTCCACTTTACTCAGCAATTCCATCTTTTTGGGATGTCTGATTGACATTTCTATACTGTACCTCTAAAATGAAAAAAAAAGATGAGTTAGTTATAGAAAAATACCTTTAATTAAAATATAATATTAGAAAGTAAGAGGAACAGAAAAACAGAGTTGGGAGGGACCTTATAGGTCATTAGTCCAACCCGCTGGTTGAGCAGGAAACCTTATACCATTTCTGACAGATAGCAGTCCAGTTGCTTCTTGAAAGCTTCCAGTGATAAAGCTCCCACAATTTCTGAAGGCAAACTGTTCCATTGGTTGATTGTTCTCACCACCAGAAAATTTCTCCTTATTTTTAGGTTGAATCTCTCCTTGATCAGTTTCCATCCATTATTTCTTATCTGTTCTTCAGGTGCTTGGGATAATAGGTTGACACCCCCCCTCTTCTCTGTAACAGGTCCTCAAATATTGGAACATTTCCATCATGTCTCCCTCTGGTCCTTCCCTTCATTAGACTAGCCATGCCCAGATCCTTCATGTTTTAGCTCCAGTCCCCTAATCATCTTTGTTGCTCTTCTCTGCACTCTGGACTGGATATGATGTCACTATTATGTAATTCATGTACTTCTAAACATCTTTTAAAATTATACCAACAAAATGAAGACAACTGTGACCTAAAGATAGCTTCCAACTCTGTTCAGTAGGGTTTCTGCATTCATTTGGTTCCCAATTCCAATTCAAGTTAATGAAAATAATTCACTTATAACAGGAAAATATATACAGAACCTTTTTAAAGGCGATGTTTATAAATTTCCTTATATCTCTCAATTCTTGGGAGAAACATTTTTTTTTCATGTTCCCACATACAAATGGTTTTTTTGGCTGGGATCCAGTAAGTGACTTTATCCTATTCAAGGGCATATGAATTTTAATTGCATTTTAAAATACTTTACATTTGCCAACAAATTTCAATCCATATCATAATCTAAGTCTGTTCACATGTCCCTCTAGCCTTAGTTTATAACTATACAAATAGTCATTTGCTTTCCATTGGATCTTTTGAAGAGCAGGCATAGTTGGCCAGGAAACCAGGACAATGTCTTGTTTGGAAGCATATGACTGACTCACTCAACATGGGAATATAGTAGAGGTGGTATTCAGCAGGTTCTGACCAGTTCTGAAGAACCAGTAGTGGAAATTTTGAGTAGTTCGGAGAACTGGCAAATATCACCTCTGACTGGAGATTTTACAGTATCCTTTCCCTGCCAGGTCCACCATGCTATGCCCACAGAACTGGTAGCAAAAAAATTTGAATCCCACCACTGGAATATAGGTAAAATAATTCATGGATAGCTCATTAGCTCCAGCATTGTCTTGAAGGGCCCAGTGGGTACAATTTTCTATAATATTTGAAGGCATCTTGACTTAGAAAAAAGTTTACTATGAACACAAAAAAGGAGTTTACTGTCTGAGAAACTAAAATTAATGTTTCAGTGAGCATGCAAAACATGGAGATTTTACTTTGGATCTCATACTTTGTATTGCAGAATCCACAGAAAGCTACCAAATGCCTAGACTGCTCTTATAGCAACCTTCCTCCATTGGTGCAACCCAGATTCCCAATCGTAGTCACCAACTTTGAGAACTTCAATTCTTCTACCCTTGGAAATTATAAGCTTGGAAAATCCTGTATCACCTGGTTTTACACTCTATTTATGCACAGAAGCCATAATAATATCACATGTTATGATATCACTGTGCAAATGACACACATCAATTGCATTATGATGTAATTTATGTTTAACATATAAAGTGCAGATCACTCCTCCTCCCACAGATGCATTAGCCAATTTGGAAGAGTCTGAAATAAATGTGAGCAAACCACAGTTTACTTGGCAAAACAACAATACCACCCAACAACAACCTATTACTGGATACTTTTTTTCTCTGTCTCTGTCACACACATACACACACACACAAATTCATATGCACATTTTCTTTCTGTTTTAAAGAAACAGTGATAATATGTATTTAGATACTAGTACAAAACACAATTATCCCAAAAAAGCATTTAAAAATGTCATATCAATCACACTTGTCTATTAGCAAGTTCCCTCTGCTGCTATTGAAAGAAAAAAAATTTAAAACCAGAAGAAACTGCAGCAAAGTCAAAGTAAACTAAAGAACATTTGAAACATGGATGCTTTTGTCAGATCCAAACATGTTGCCTGACAAAACAAAACAAAAATATAATTGGACGGTACTTAGCAGAAAACAAGGAAGGTGTGAAATCATTCTTTCAGCTAATAGATCCTCAGAATTTGCATGAATATGTTTGCATATTGTTAATTTCATATTTTAATCTTTCATTTGCACCGCACATGAATATCATTTATATTTTGCCAACTTCAAATATTAGTCATTTGTGGATCACAGAGCAAAATGTTTTAAATTAGATGGTTTAAAGTATTCGTCATTATTAATGAGCACAGATCAGATGCCAGTGTATCAAAAAATAAGCATGAATATGCATAAGAGGCAACCAATGATTGTGTAGATTTATAAAACAAACTTTTCAATATGTAAAAAGGAAAGTGGAAGCTTTTTTTAAAAAAGTCTGCATTAACAAGAAGTAATCAGGTTTCAAATGATAGGATTGGATCACAGTATAGCTACTTTAAACCTTTTCCCTGGGCTAAAATTGCCAACAAGTATGCTTCTTGGCTCTATATGATTGCCTTTTCGACTGGAAAGAGTGACTGGAGGAGATTACAATCTGCTTTATGTAATCTGATTTCTATTTAAAGATGATATAGCTGAAAAAGATTTACATAATTATTTCTGTAAGTGTGCATAATATCAAGAGAAATCCACGTCTGCTTCAGCTAGACAGTGCAATCTACCTGGTTTCACTTATTCTGCATTTTTTCTAGAAAGTTGAAGGTAATTCTCTAATTATCTGACTATGTTTTGGACTTGCCTACTAATATTTTTCACCTGTAATAAACTGAGGTTGTTTGCTTTAGGATGAAAAGTATTATAGCTGTGTTTTTGAGCTGATAAAGATTAACTTCTAAACAAATCAAGCAGCATATGCCTCTTAACAATAATACTCTAGTTATCATAAAGACCTAATGGGTATCATTTAATTTCAGTTCTAAATAAACTGGTTGCACTATGCAACATAATACAAAGAGTTCTTGTGACAGATGCGATAAAAGATTATTACGTTAAACCAAATAAATAGGTTAGGTTTCTATATGCTTTCTGCCTCTCTCACAGGGTATCATACTGCATAAACTGTGTGATAAAAGATGCTAATTGCTGGAATATGAATTGTATACTGACTGGAACAGTTGTAAGGGGGAAAACATTTAACTGAAAGATGCACCAGCTATGAAAAGAACAGTCAATATTGTTTCAAGCTGAAGGACTTAATCTGAAATTATTTATTTCACTGAGAAAAATGCTTATTGTACTGTTGAGCTAAGGTTCTGATAGCACATTATTATTTTTTTACCCTTCAAACACCTACCCTCTGCAAAATTAGCTTCCCAGTTCTATCAGTGCTGCACAACCCTAGTCTAGCAGGAGTTCTTTATCCTGTGGTGAGAAGATAATTTAATCTTCATATTCATTCTACCGTCAGCATTAAGTGAGCAAAGACGGCTGTATTGTGACAGGCTGTGAATGTTATGATATAGATTACTGTTAAAATAGCCAACAATGAGATTAATAATTTTAAAAGTCACATCATTTCCTCTTTTTTCCTCTCCATCGTCCAACAATAGCTACATTAAATAAAATGATTTAATATTTATTTTTTTCTACTTCATTTGCCTGCAGACAAAAAATCATACATATTTTTATGGCAAAGTCAGATGTTTATATCTATGGATAAATAGAGTGGTTTATTTTGAAACCACTCAAGAGAAAAAGGCAGGAGCCTGATGTAAGCTGAGGAATTTTGATTTCCTTCTCTTCCCCTCGTTCTTTTTTTCTTCTCCACTTACAATCTTTTAAACTAATTAAAACCAAAGCACGTTGGATATCTTGTAAAAAGTTTGTAATAAAGACAGTCCACTGGAACATAATCAGGAAATGTAGAGAAGATTATTAAGAGAATTTTGTGATGAATGTTTCCTAAAGTGTCCAGCTTTTTCTTTAAGTGTGTGTGTGTGTGCGTGTGTGTGTGTGTGCGTGTGTGAAAAATCACACCCCAAAATTCTGTCCAAACAGAGACTGGAACAATGCCTTGAAACAGCATTAATTGTCACCATGGAAACCAGAAGAATAAGCCATTTTGAAACCGGCCTAGAAGGCACTCATTGAGCAACTAAGCATTTTTTTTTGTCTCCTTCAGTATTAAAGAACAAGATGCCTAGTCACTAAGAGGTCAAAGAAAGAAATCATTATGAAAAGTTCATGGATATCAACTCTGTGGTTTATGATAAAAATAGCAACAACAATAATTTTGACATTTAATAATAGACCAAGTCTTTATTGCATTCTTTTCACGAAACAGCTGCAATGGGCACCCCTGCCCCACCCTCGCCCCACAAAAATCAGGATCTAGATTCCTATTCTTGCCCTAGAGTGAAATGTTAGGGCAATATTATGCAGCCCTTGGGTCTAAAGCTTCCTGAGAATTTTGTTGTAATAAAACTTCAGAAGAGGAAAGCAAAAAAAAAAAAAGGAAAGGAAAGGAAAAAAGGTTGCATGATGGAATTCAAAATAATGCTTTAAAAGCACACAGAGAGATTAAGACTTCTATTGTAAGACTTTTGTATGATGCTTCTGTGGGTTAAAGTGAAAAAAGACCAGACATACCAAACATAGTGAGCTGTGAGTATAAGGGAAAGAAGAATTAAATCAAGGAACACTTCTCTATGGCTGGAATGTTATTGGGAGTGGGATTCACTTTTTCATATTTTATATCATGCATTTTAGACTTGTTTTCCTAACAACAGAATAATACCTGTTACTTTAAGGAATTAAACAATGCTTCAAATTTCATTGAAACACACTCTGCAAGTGTTCACAGATTTCTCTTTTGCTAAGGAGTTACTGTATTACCAGATATAAATACATCTCATGTATGAGCACATTTACAACACACATACGTGCACTTCATTTGCAAATAACTCCTTCCTATGGGCTGCACAGAGCCTCTTATTAAGAACACTGCCCTGTGGATACATTCTCCAATTACATTAATAAATGTACATTGCATTAAAATTGATACCTATGCATGACTCTTTGCCTGTCATCTGCCTACATAGATACACATCCTTTGCTGTTTGGCTAATATTCCTGCTCTTCACGCTTAGGCTTCATGGTGGCCCCTCAGGAAGCCCATGCCTAATGCCATTCATTAATGAACAAAGACTCTTTTTATTCCAAAGCCCAGGGTCCAAAGCTCAGCTGTATACATGCAGAGTGAAGGAATCTGTTAGAGGCCAGGCTACCCTTCACAACAGCTCGTAGGCACTAAGTCCTTTCCTAACACTAAAGCAAGACATTTTACAAACAATCCAGAGGCAGGATTATATTTCATATATCTTGCAAGTACAGTCAGAATGTCTGGTTGGTGTTCAGGTCTTAGAATGAATATTTTTATCTAGCAGCCATTACTTTGTTCAAACTTCTTGCAATCTCCTACTATCAGGGCATGCTAGATAACTGCACAGAAAAATTATAAAGATTTCTATAGTTTTTCCTTCTAAATGAATAACTAGTTTTCCTATTATTGGGACAAATTTGCTGCTAAGCCTTGGGGAGGAAATTAAAAACTGCAATATTGCTTAAAGTAGTCCGAATTCATAAGCAAATAATTTCCAGGGTTAGGAATTTGTTTTCTTTTTCTCTAAGCTATTGCAGTGGCATGATCTACTTTGAAATTATACTACTTTGGCTATGCATTGTCAATTGGGGATACATTGCATTATTTTTAATATAAATCAAACTGCTGTATTAAAATGAATTGAAAATTCCCCAACAGAAGTTCAAAAAGCGTATTTCATTAAACTTAACTCCAATTATATCACCTTGAAAACTGAAGGAAGAAATCAGTAACTTATTCTTGTAAAGTCCTTCAAGAAAGAATAAAAAATGCACAATGTCATTTATGCACAATAAAAAGGATTAATGAACATGCAAGTGCAAAACAAAAATTCATTTTGTTTAAATAATTTCAGCAAGGAATGAATACATTCACTGAGAGAGATGGTCAGCACCTATCTCTCTCTCTCTGTATGTGTGTGTGTGTGTGGGGGGGGGTATGTGCGCTCCACCATTTATGTCTTTCATTAAACTCCCCACCTCCTCAATTATATCTTTGTCACAGTTCTATGAAAGAAAAACTCTTTCTTAAGAATTTATTTTACCATAATAAAGTAATGTTTTTTATTTTAAAAACCAATTGCTCCACTTTTATGAAATAATGTGATCCAAAAGATTTAAAATTTGACTGTAACTGTAAAATCTTTTGTGCCCTTTAATGAGTTGATATTAAATATTTAATACTGTTTAGGGCATATCCACTACCACCAAAAACAGTTATATTCCCAGCAGTCCCACTGTTTCAGGCAGAAGGCTTGATTGATCCTCCCAGCCTGAATTGAGGAGAATGAAAAGAAGCAGTTGGAAAATAGCTGCAATCATTTAATGCAGATGACCTCTGACAGGCTCACAGCTCTTCTATCTGAACAGAAAATTTGCATGGGGTCTCTGTGCAGAGGAACAATGTAACCTAAATGGTAGACAATCTTTATTCTAATGAAGTGGGTGTCAAGGTCAATGTAAAACTGCAATGATAAATGGTGCACCACTAGGCAAGAGAAGTTGTGTAGGCATTGTACTGCTTTCACGTTAATTGGAGGCTGAAAATGCATGAGTGAAAGCGTAAGACTCTTCTCACCGAGGTGCGTTAATGCAAAGGAAAAAAAAGCAACTTTTTTTCCCTTTAGGACTCTGACCATTGATATGAATCTTATTGCAACAAGGCCAGTAACATAAATACAACTATTCAGCCAATAGTGAGTGAGCAGGAAGGAGTTGTTATTAGGATGCTTTATTCCTAGACTAACAACTTCCACAATCAGAGTGCCAAAAGAATAACAAGTCTCCAGACACCTAATATAATTCCCATGATCCTTTTTCTATTTAGAAGATCTGTCTTTAATTAGTTCCAAACAAGCAGCCCTTTAGACAACTCTTCATTAGATACCACTCCTCTTGAAATAACTGTACAAACACCACCACCCTTTGCAGTTGTGTGCCAATGTTATTATTTTTCCCTAGGTTCTAAATTTCCTTGTTAATATCTCCAGGTGCCTTTTGTTCTGAATAAAAATTAGACCAGTAAAACTGGGTTTTGTTATGCAAAGGGTGGTGTGTCTTAAGTAGGAACTAAACTACAATCAGTTATTGTGGCTTTGTCAAAATGGCAGCACAACTATAATTACACACTTCATCAGTCAATCAAGCAATTTGTAGAAGGCAGTACATTTTGTCCTGTAAAACAAAAGGGGGTAAGATGCTTTTTAAAAATTCTTAACAGCTTAAGCCTGTTTAAAAGTATATTGCTGCTCACTAATTTGCTAATTAAAAGCCAAGAACTCCAGCTTCACTTATTCAAAGAAGAAATGTATTATCAAATTATCAATATTTTTCTAGTACTTCCAAGGTTGATCACATAAGACATGAAACACTTAATTGAAAGTTATATGCATTCTTCCATATACAGAGTACTATCTGATCGTTCCATTTTATTCTCTTCCAACATTTTAGATCCATTTCTGTTTGACTTTGGAAATTATTATGGGACAGAACATGCTTCATCTGCTTAGCCAGGAGATTGACTAGCAAATTGTGTTATTGCTTCTATTCACTCTAATGCTTTTAAAACAATCAATCATTAATTTAGAGAAGTAGCATAACTAGCAGGAACTGAGATCACTCTCACATTGGAGTGCACGAGGAAGGATGGCAAAATCCATAGTCTCCAGTCAAGTACACTGAGTCAAAGAAACTAAACATGTCAAGTGAGCAAGGAATATGTTTAGGCTTACACACTAAACTAAACTAAGATATTCTAAAACCTATTAAGCTTCACCTTAATCTGTTTGCAATTTCATGTATGAAACAACTACCATAGGAAAGATTGTCCAATGGATTCGGGAGTTTGTTGCGCACATTCACATGCACAGTGAACTCGTTGCTATTCCAGACTGTTTCCTTTGTAAAGGAAATCAGGAACAAGAATTTACTTCTGCTTGAAAGCATCAACATATTTTTAGATATATTCTAACATTCAGCCCTTAATTGGGATGTTAGATGTTGATAATGGCTAGAGGTACATTTACATATCTAAGGCAAGTATGCTAAGGGCATCCATTTCTTAAGATGCCCAGCCCAATTCCTTGACCTGTGTTTTAATTACTTCTTGTCTGAATTACTGTAATACACACTTCGCTCTGTCCTATCACTATTACAAATACATTTGGTGGGAACATGAGACAAGGTCTTCATACTAGTTGCTCTCAGTCCTTAAAATCCTTCCCAAAATTGTCTGGGTTGATTCCCACCCTAACAAAGACATTTTCATCACAAGAAGCTCTTAATGTTTATATTGGCATTGCTTCCAAACTCAGAAGAAGAAAAATACAAATAACAAATTAACAAATTAACAAACAAATTAACAAACAAAAACCTCAATATACAAAATACACTTTTAAAAGTTTAGTAGAAATATTTAAAAATAATACCAAGCCAAGCAGGTGTGAGCAAATTGCTTTAACATCCTTTAATTTGTTTCTAAATGGATTTATGGCTGAAGTAAGGTAATGTTTATTGTTTTAGTAGTATATTAATGAATTTTAATAACTTGCTTATTTTATCTTTATTGTTGCTTTTTTACTTGAAAAGTAGGAAATGAATTGAATAAAATATAAACCATGTTTTCTAAATTCATATGTTTTTAAATATATACTTATGAACATATAGTACTAAACCCATACTGAAGTGAGACAGAGATATATATTTTTTTCAGCAAATGCAAGCATGCACACACTCATTCCACAAACATACATAGAAGTAATTGTTAATTATATAGCCCAAGTGGGCAGCTGAAAATATCTCGACTGCTGTACACATAAACTATTCATAAATTTGAATATTGCTCTGATTTCATTCAACAAGTTACCTTGTTCACAAACTTTTAATAATATTTTTTTTCAAATACTTCTCATGGCAATCATTAAATCACACGTCTACCAATAATGAGAATTTATGGGTTCCTATTAATATCTACGAAGAGTCATAAAGACTAATTAATGAATTATTCATATTTGTGGATACAAATAGTTGAATGAGGGCTGGAAGATAGTGGGTTGCTCAAGAATGTTAGTGCATTTCAACGAAGGATATCCCAGCTCATTCTGCACATCTGATTTTAAAATCTAACAGGATCTAACAGAAAATACATAAATTCATTTCTAAAATATTTGCCTCTGAGTAAATACAATCTGTACTGCCTAGTGCCTCATATTTAGCAATTTTTTCATGGAACGATGCATACAGAGTAAATTTTCCTGATGCCACAATTGAGAGAATGCAGTTCGATTTATTGAGAAAAAATATTGTATAGGCAAATGTTTACTGATGAAACTGTTTAAAAAACTGTACAGCTTCATCTGTGTGTGATTTGTCAGGTCTGAAGCTTTGACGTGCCCAAGGGGCAGACCCCAGCGGGGAGTAGGCTGCAGAGCTAAATAGCTGTGAAAGAAGTCTTAATGTAGGATGGAATTCAAACTAACCTTGACATGACCTCAGGAAAAATATGCAAAAAGTAAAATGAATGCACTCTGCAAGATACATCCTAATTTTGTGGCTGGGCTGGTTAGTTTCACAAACATATCCAAGGCTTTAAAAGCAAAATAAAATATGAGACAGGGAGGAAGCAGGAATTCAGGGAAAACTTAAGCAAGCATGATGTGATTCAATGAAGGCATGTGAACAATTTGGAAGCAATCCAAATAAAAACCAACACTGAACAATATTGTTGTCAGCCTGCCTATTCAGGAAAAAAAAATTTTTTAGGTTGAATATAAATGACACAAAGCCAAGATTACCTCATTGCATTACAAAGTCTGCTGTGACTTTTTGGCTGAATAGGTCTCATGGATCTACTGGTTGATGGTAGTTATTCAGCCAACTTGATTTTTAAAATGTTTTCTTTCCATTCTATTTTATAAGTATAGATTTTAACCAGATTTCTTGAACTGCTGCTTTATTCTGGATACTGTCCGCTTGAAGCAAATGAAATTCCTATATTGTCTTTATTTTATATATTTTTGCTTGTTTTTGAACAAAGCAAAAATAATTTTATCTGAACTGACAAAAACAGTTGGAACTTTGAATATGAGTCATAAGTAGCTTTGGGGAGGTCATTTTTATCTTTGAATGATTGCTAAGTGACTGTCATTAAATGAGGACTACATTTATAAATTATTTATCTGATAACATTATATCTAAATATATGATATATATGATATGTAATGTATTTGTGTCTATGTACACAAAGCCAAAATATCAGTATTCAACTTCCTGTACCACAATCAATACCTCCACATTTTTTTAATATCAAGCAACAAAGTACTTATGTGGAGGAAAATAATGATTTAACTTTTATCCAGTGTTGCAAGTTTGAAAATATATGATAGAAAGAATGTGCCTTTATGGTCAGGTGAATTTTGCCAGGAAACAGTATCTATAAATGTAGATATATGAAGTCAAAGTTACTTCTTTATGCATTTTCCGAAGTGTCATTTCAGCAAACATCTCAGGTAGTTGTGCTGGTCCATTACAATAAAAGAATCAAGCAATGATAGGTAGAGATATATATGCATTGTCAATGATCCAGTGGAACTGTCATATTTTAAACTATTTCTTCATGAATCACAAATTATGCCTCTATTATTGGCACAAATTTAAGGCATCACATAAGTTTTCCAGTTCCTTATTTTTATATAAGTTGGTTTACAATATGGTCAGGTTGTCTGTTTATATTTAAAATCAGTTTTCTTCTCACCCTTACCAACAGTCACACATTTATATAATTGGACAGGAAGGGCACAATAGTGTAGAAAAACTACAAAAGCAATTTAAGTTCTCAGAGGATCGAATTGTTATATTCCACAAATCTTTGTGTTTGTATTAATTTATTGGAAACATTACAAAGAAACAGTATTACCTCTATTTTTCAACCATTACACAGGCTAGTTTTGCATGTTTCAAGCACATATACAAAATTCCCTATACCTTATTCAAATTACCTGCATACATTTGCATGGCTTATGTAAATTTAAGTTTTTGTTAACACAATTGCTGGGCAGGGGAGAAAGGAACATCTCTAAAGGAGAAACCAATAAAATAAACATACACCCATGCTAGCCCACAGACCTGGTTCAATTGATGTTTAAGTATTTAGACCTTCTTCAAGACAAAATTATTTTATTTTAGTGACAGATCTTCTTTGTGACTCTATGTCTGCACAGAAAGCTATGGAATGACTTACCGTGATATATTAGCAGCTCTATGAAATATAACAGTGTTAAAACACACTTTTTCTTATAGTTATAGTTGTGTTGGAGTATTGGGCTAAATGTATCCAAAGGAATTCTCCAAACATTTAACCAAACATTCAACCTTCAAATATAATCTAGATTTTTGGATTCGGTATTTTCATTTTGCAAAAACATAAAACCTTCTCTCTCTCTCTCTGTCTCTCTCTCCTTCTTGCATTAAAGGCTTTTAAACACTAAATTCAAAATTTTGATATGGATTTTCCCAAAGGAGAGAATTAAGTGAAAAAATTATGTCACTGCTGAAAAATGACTATAAGGTTTAGCATTCTGACCCATTGAATCAAATCCCAGGATACCTTGCAGCTAGATTGGAAACAAAGGTTCTAACAGTGACTTTAGAGCCCATTACAGTCCAATAGTGAAGCCTTCTTTACTTGCAAAATTCTCACATAGGTCGATGTGGCCAGTTACAAAATACCCATTTATTCATAAGCCTAGCCAGATAGGCTTCTCCCTGAGTATCTACCCAGTTTATTAGTACATATTCCTATTTATTTTTTCTTTCATTTGAAATGGACCCATTCTAAAACATAAGGCTGCAGACACCTGTCATTTACATTTTCTAAGCATGCCAAGAGACCTATGTGGGATTTTAATGTGTTATTGTAAAATTATTGCAGGAGGCTTATGTATTAGTTTGTACCCTTTCAACTTTTCATTTTTTTTACTGATTTAAAAGAATGAATATATATATATATATATATATAATATATTAAGGTCTGCTAGGCACAGAATGTGACAGGTTCCAGAAGATTCATCCCCATGTCATTTCATTTCAAAAGGCTTGGTATCTTAATGTGCTATGCCAATGTTACCTAAATATCTATCTGGTGAAATCATACCTTTTTTGGGGGGATGCATGTTTGCACAAAATCAGGTATGACAGTAAATACATCTGTATGTAATTTTTCTCCATCTTCTTCTGAATAAATGGAGTAGGGTAGGGAACCAAGTTATGGAGAAAGGAGATGTGGGGCATGTCCTTTTCTCATCTGAAACTGTGGAGTTAGGCTTTAGATAGCTTTCCATTGTCTCCTGGAGCTAAGAAGGATAATAATATTCGTCATTTAAAACACAACTGCGCAACTGATGTTACTAACAAATTGGAGGTTTGTTTCTGCTAGTTTTAAGACAACAAGGAAAAGTAGCACTTGTTTTCTTTGTAATGTTTAAAGTGGTCAAAAATAGAAAACAAAGAGAGTTAAATTTGAGCAGTATACAATTTCACTTATCTGAACCAACAGAAGCTTGTAATAAGCTTGTAATTGTAATAAGCTTCTTTCATAAAGAAATACTTTATTACAAGTAAGAATAATTGGAACAATATGCATATTTGCTCAAAAGAGTTTCTGTTTGCTAGGTGTCTCATTTCCCCATTAAGTGAGCTGGGAAAAATCACCCTAAATCTTCATTATTTTAGACTTATCCTCCACAACTGAATAAATTACAATGAAATCTGCAAAACTGCACTGTACAAGAAGCATAGCCAGATTTTTTTTCAGTCAGATTTATAGTATAAAATATTAATATGTCCAGCATTTAAAAAAATGAAAGCAGGATAGAAATATTTCAAAGAATCTATAGTATTAATAGGCTAACCCGATAATACTATGAGCCTATTAAATGTAATTTTTCAGGCCACAGTGATTGGCATTAGATACTGACATTTGAGGAATTGCTATTATATTGATTTTGTTCTTTGCATTTTATCTAATCAGCTGAACAAAGTGATACTGGCAGAAGTTAGGTGTCATTGGGTAAAGCAATTAAGTACTTAAGTAAAAAGCTAGCATATTTAAACCATGCCATAATCTTTAAAAATCTTTTTCTGAATTCAATTTTCTACCATTGATTCAACAATATGGATAGGAGATTGATGTAAATTTAGAAGGACCATAGAGCCTGAAGTTAACATTGCAAATTCTTCTATGTAACACCCACAAAGAAATTCCACTACGCAATAGACATTTGTATAAGTATTGCATTATGGAAGTTTTAAAAACCAGACCAGAACTATACAATACACAATGCAGTGTGGGAGGCCACCTGGTGGTCAAATGAATAATTAATTTGAAAGACAAGCAAAATATTGTAAGCTTTAAAGCATCAAACGTTTATAATATGTAATCAAAACAAACATTTAAGGAAGAAGTCCTTTTAATCATCCTTCAAAACTATAGCAAGAAATCAAATTATACAATGTCCAAAACCATTCCCCACTTGTTAGATTTTCTTTGGTTGAGCAGTAATTCACCAAGTAAGGGTATATTTTTAAGGATACTGAATCATTTCTTTTATGTAAAAGGATTTACAAAAATACAAAAAAAGAGACAAGGTATTAATTAAACTAGTGATGCTGACCTACTTCTGAAAACAACTCTGGGAAAGCTAGTCTGATATTAATAGTGATACGATATAAACAAGGGAATTCAGCTCCATTTTCCTTACTTCTGCATAAGCTTCAGTTGCAAAAAATCTCATTTCTGGAAAGAAATTAAAGTAGTTTTTCATTATAGTTGGCATCTCCAATCATCATCATCAAAATTTAGATTAAGTCTTTAGGAAGAAAATGATATAATGAAAGAACTCCTTTATTGGGTATTATTTCACTAAACTAAGATATGTCAGAACATGTTTGTTATTTCTATCACCAAGTTTGTGATAAAGGAATAAAGTTTTTATCCAAGTATCTATTGAATGGGAAGTCTACAAATGATAATACCAATATATGTCAAGGCATCAGGTCAAAAAGGGGGCATTTAAAATTTAATTTTATTCTCAATTTTTCATTACTGTATTTTCTCTTGAATCTGATACTCTTTTAAGTAGTCACTAAATACTCTTTTTTCAGTTTTAAGTACAAAAGGATATATCGATATATACTAAAACTATTGTGTCTCTTTGTTTGTCATCTTCAATTCAGTGAAAATAGAAGGTACAGGGCAACAATTATTGAATCAAGGCAAATCAAAAGGCTGTGTTACAGTATATTGGGACCATGGGAATGAAATTTAGGAAAGTTGGGGTTGCTTGCAAGAAATCAGGAAGTTGCATGGTTCAAGAGGTGATGAGAGGGCTGTTTCCTCATCCTCTTTCCTATATCCATCTGGCTTCTGTCCCCAATCAGCTAGTGACTAGGCATGACAAGTGGGCAGTGACTGGCTGCTTTGTAACCAAGGCTGAATTTTAAAATCTCTTAATGGCAGTGAGCAGTGAAAGAAGGATGAGGGAGCAATTGGATGCCTGCTTGTGAGATAGGGCTAGCTGGAATGTGCCAACAGTTTACAGGTATGTCGTCTTCCTTCCTGGGGGCACTTGGGGACACGTCAGGATGGGGAGTGCGGGTTTCAATTTTTTTTCACATTCCACTGCTCTGTTTGTTCGCCCTTCCCAAGTGACGTGTCAGGCAGTTCTGCAGGTCAGTCAAGGAGGATGAATGATTTTTTTATGTTTCTTGCTAGCTTCCCAAAGCAACATCAATGGAGAAGTCAGGAAGTTGGAAGAAAACTTGAAAAGTTGAAAATCCCATTGATTTTTTGCCTGCCGGTAATCATTCTGTTTCTCTGTTTAGGGAAGGAAATATATCTGAAAGAATGACCCAAAAGGTCACAGGTTGTCTAGTAGTCACATAAAAAGCTTAACATGCAACAAGCTTACTTTACCCTAGTAAGCACACCGTGGTTCATTTTGTATTAGGATAGGTGCATGTGGGGAGGGAAGAATGTAACCTCATAACAAACACATTTCTTTCTAAAAGTTTTAGCATTCCTTCTATCCATCCAAGACCAGATGCATAGATTAGCTGCATGTGCATGAACTTCAATTTGTGATTGGCATTGACTTGATGTTCTTTGCATATGGCTGACAATAGCATTTAGCATATTTCATGCAATTGATATCTGAAATATCAAACATGTCATGATTTTCAGATGGAAAACTTTGCTTAATGAACTTATCATGAGCAAGATTGACTGAATTCTATGGGACTTTGTTGCTGAATAGACATTTAAAGGTTGCATTGTCAGTATCTTGAACAATGGATTTAGAGTATCTCCATGTAGATCTCACTTTCACAAACAAACACTGATTCAACGAAATATCACATAAATAAATACTTATTCAATGAACTATCATACTTCATTTTGCTGAAAATGACACACTGCCAAGAAGGTCAAATAAATCCATCCCTTTACAACAAAAAAGGTATTGTGGAAGTTTTCAGCAACAAGAGTTGAAATCAGTTGATCTTTTTTCTTCTCATTAAATAATAAAGCTTATTTTTACTTACAATCTGAAAGAGTGAAAACATGTCTTTGTTTTCTTGTATTCAAACACAGATACAGTATGAAACACAATGAGATGATTGGGACCAGGATTTTCAAAGTTGATCTTTGTCTGAATTATTTACCCTTCTCTTTCTATGTTATTATTACAACAACTTATAAAATTTAAGAATATTTAAATAAAACCTTTCTACACTTTCTAGGAGCAAATAAAATTGAAAAATGGAGCATTAGCAAACCAGGTGATTTTAGAAATAGGGTGTAAAAACAGAAATACTGTCCTCTATCTGATTCTCAATAGCATAATTCCTGAACATGTCATTAATAGCTACTGGTAGATATGTCTGCTATAAATTAGACTAATCACCTTTTAGAATTATCTAATGTAGTTGTGATTGACAAATATTGTAATAAAGTGTCTCTTATATTGTAAATATTGAAAAAGACAACAGTGGAATGTGGAATGTGAGAGATAGAATCCAATAGGCAAGTCATGAATGACTCATGAAGAATTTGGGTAACCAAGAAGAAATCACCTAGGCCCAGTTTAATTCTTTCCTCCCTATTTCTGTTTTATTTTATACATGTACTGTATATTACCTTGTAGTCAGGATCATGCTTCTTGATTAGAAGATGTTCACACAAGGATTAATCAAGGAAAAAGAGCATTATACATTATCACTGGTAAAACAGAGAAGGAGAGAAATATAAATTAGGCTATTCTAGGGCTTTTCTTCCCACACCTTCCTAATCACCTTTCCTCACTCACTGCCTTCTAATAATCTAACCTTAAAAGGAACAATGCACAGAATATTTCCTTTTGCACTGTGGACAAATTCAGAGCTTAATACACATTCTGAGTAGAAGGTGCACATGCTACACTCATGCTGACAATGGATAGGAGGTCATGCAATGTCATCCTCAACAATTATCATAATCTTCTTGAATTACATCTGTCTGTGCTTGGATTTATATTCTGCCCTTCTTCTTGGATCTCAATGTAGCATACATACTTGTACTTTATCCACTTTTTCTCCATGACAATGTTGTGACGTAGATTGAGTTGAAAATTAGTGACGGACCTCAAATTCTCTCTGTTCCTATATCATCCTGCTCAGGATAAATATGTATAACAAGTAAGGTGTATACACTGAAAAAGTAAACATGAGGGTAACAGTATTATCTCTGATATTTCAAATACCCTTTTTTCACTTTTATAAAAAACAATCACAAACTGTGTTTAGGTCTTTATCAGAAGAAATGGCTGTTTAATGTGCAACACAACCTCTGGTGCAGTGTTACAGGCTGAAGTCATATTTTATAAAAAGCTAAAGGCTGCAATTTTTGCCATTTAGGTTAAAAGTTTATTAGCAAACCATAATCAGTATCCTGATTGCAATTAAACAAGGCTCCCAAATGGGTCAACATGCTTAAGTGTGATCTGCAATCATTTAGATTTGAACATTATGGTTATTACTTATTACCAGGATGCACAATGAGATATTGATTACTTTTAACCTTTAGATCTAAGGATTCAGGAAAGGTCAAGGCAGTAGAGCAGCCTACCTTTCCCGTCTAGTAAACTTATGGCCTTTAACAGAATTCTAATGATTCTACTTGGCAAGGCAGATCTGAAATTAGTTTATTCTCTTGGAGACAGCTACCATGATCTATTTTGAAAAGTCTGCATGGATGGCATATTTTATACTTTTCTGCTGGCTCTTGGACTTGTTAAAAATATGCAGAGGCTGTCTGATTAATTTTAGCTTCTGTTAATGTTAACTTCAGGAGTCACCCTCAACCAGTGGGACAGAGGGGGTAATCATGCCAGTAAATAAGAAGAAATGTTGCCAATACTCTTGTTTGTGGGGGAAAATATTTTTGCAGATTAAAAAGTATACAGCTTACACATAGAATGATACACACAGAGTTGATAAACAGTGGGATGAATAAATGTATACTAAATTCCCCCAGCCTTCCTGGATCTGTTAAAATATTGTCTACCCATTTGCAAATTGGTAAAATTAAAACTACACTCACTGCTGGCTTCACTAAGCATGTAAGCTTTTTTGTCCTCCTAATTAGAATAAAATCATCTACTTGGACAAAGCTGTTATTCAAGATGAAATGATACAGGGAGGGGATTTGTTGAACTACCAGCTTTCTTTCACTTTGCTAACATTTGGAATGGCTTCGTGCATTTATACCCACAAACAGAACAGAACTCAGACTTCAGCTCCAGAAGAATTATGGGCAAGAGAAAACATATAACTGTTGTGTTACATTAATTTGCAGAACACTTGGCATTATCACTGCCAAGTAGTCAAATTGTTCCAGGTTGTTCCGGAAGGTTGTTATTAATAGCATGTTTTCTGAGGAAAGTTCTGTCTACTTTTGGAACTGCATTTCTGTTGCCAAGGAAACTCCTTAAGCACAGCATTCTCCAAGCACACTGCTGCTTTTGTTTGCCCGTATCCTATTCATATCATCTAAGTAAGCACTTTACGCATACTTCAGGCTGCAGTTTCAAACACTGAAGTATTATAGCTTCTGTTCACTGTTCTCTTCAAATATATTTCATCTCCTCCACGTTCAGTTTCCCAAATTATTTTAAATTTATTTCCAACTATGAAGCAGAGAACTAGTCCATTCCCCCACATTTTTCCATGCATCAGAATTATAGCTTCATGAGTTACAACATTACTCTTTAAGTGTTAATTATCTTTTCACTCCGAAATTAATGTAGTCATTTCCTACTGATTTCAGCCTACACTGTTATTGGAGCACAGAGCAAAACATGTCATTGAATTCTAAGCCAGAATTGTTGTTGTGATTAATCCTGGTCACATGGACCATCTCTGCCAAAAGGAGATCACTGAAGAAAGGTGACAAAGACAGTGATTTCCTGTCAGCAAAGACTACGACAGGGGCTGTCTAGAAGTGATGCAAATGAGGGAAACATTCACCATGGTTTGTTTGATCCACTTCAGGACATAGCATTGCACAGAGCTGGGAAAGAGGCACATGGAGCAGCAGCACACCCAGAGGAGAAAATGAGCTGTACTTTTAGAAGCACCGAAATCCTCTATCCTCATACATGTTACCAGTGAAAAGAAGAGATATAATTTGCCCACAAATGATTGCTGCCTTAAGCATATGATGCATCACTACAGGCTCATTCCTGTATAAGTAATAGATTTAATTCAGCAATAAACTATCCTGGACAACTTAGCAACTTATATGTTTATACTACAAATTAAAATATGATAGGAACAAGGTCCTTGGAAGTGTTTATTTTTGTTGGTGAATCCAATTTACTTTTCAACCAGCATATTTAATGAACAAATAGCAAAGTAATACACTAAAGTAATACACTAAAACATTGTCCCATCTATTCAGGAAATACTTCTGTTGGGAATGAGAAGAAAGACCTTCTCTATAGTGGATATTTCCCCAGAGATAACATTGGCCCCCATCTTGTTAGTTTTACAAGAAGCCCTGAAGACATGGTTCTCTCTGGGGACCCCAGTTGATATGGAGCCCATCAAGTAGTTTCTTGAATTGTGTTTGTCACTGCCACAGAGCGGAGGGGGTGGGATTATCTATGTATGTGTGTAAATTATTATACACTATCCAGAATCACCATGTGTAAGTTGGGTGGCCATATACATTTATTTAATAAATTAATACAATTATAATTACTACAATTTGCTTTTACCAGGAAGGAAACTTGTAATTCTGTATCTGCCAGATACGGTAGACTACAGTTTTCAGAAATCCCTCCCATGTGAGACACAGAGACATAGAATAATAGATTTGGAAAAGAACATTTAAGCAGATATCAGAATTTAAGCACCCCCATCAAAAACAGAAGTTGTCTGGCCTCTGTCTGAATATCTAGTGAAAGAGAAACCATCTCCTTGGTTCCACTGATTGAGAAGGATTTTTTAATAACATTTCATCTCAATTTTCTATGATCTAAATCAAAATAAATTTATTAGATCCCATGATTTGGAAGTTATACTCTATTTATACAGTCTAAAATTGCATTTACATTTTTGTACCCATATCAAATTGCTGGCTCATATTCAGTTTCTATACTAATATCTTTTTTATAGTCACTTTTTTATAGTCACTAAGTGACTATAGTGACTATATAGTGACTAAGCCAGCTATTCTACTGTATATTTATCCATTTGATTTTTATTTTATTGAAGAACTTACACTTGTCTCAGTTATATTTCATTTGGTTACTTCCAGCTAATTTCTTCAGCTTAGCTGGATCACCCAATTTTGTGTCATTTGCAAATTTCACAAGCATTCTCTCCATTTCTTCATCTAAGTCATTAAAGAAATATTGAAGTGTAGAAAACCCAGAATTAAACTTTGGGGCATCTTATTTAATCTAGTGTGGTAAAGCCATTGATGAAAACACTTCAAGTCAGCTTAGTATCTGTTTAAATATAATTTCATCCATTTAACTATCTTGCTAATGAGCATGCATAGGATATAAAATCAAGATATATTATGTCTATTATTACATCCCTATAGTCTATTAAAGAAGTTATATGATCAAATACACGATACAATTAGCATACCAATATTTGTTCTTAAGAAATGCATGCTTATTTCTGTATAGTTTCAAATTGCTTATGAAACACTCTCTTTATGATTTCCTTTGGGTAAGTGCAAGCTTTATTTATAGTCAACAATCATACTGGAAAAATATATAGAATATAAGAACAATAAAAAAGGAAGATCCTTTGGAACTAATAATGTTTATTAATCTCACTCATGAGCCAAAAAATAAACATATTGTTATGTTAATATTTAATAATTATAGAGCATTAATCATTAGTCTCCTAATGGCAATTACACAAACCAAAAGGGATGTACTTTTCCCATGTCATAACAATCATGAACGCTTAATGGAAAATAGATTACTTGGTTATTAATAATTACTAGTTAGTATTTGGATTGTTATCCTTCCATAGCATCCACAAAATAAAGGAGATTGTGATCCAGTCACTGTGAAATTGACACTGAGGCCATATTATTTCAATTATCCATTGACCTTTCTAATAAAACCAGCTATGGGATTAAAGTTCATACTATGACAGGCCAAATTCAAGTCCTTTCCCCTGAGATGATTGGTAATTATTCAAGTCAGTAAAACAAAAAACCCTTCCTACCTAGATATTAATTTTATACAGAATGTAAGGTGACAAACCCTCATATAGGCTTTTTTTAGAAGCAATTGATTCCTGATTCCAGTTGTAGCAAGAAAACAAAGGCATATTCTGGGGGACTCAGAAACTGCACCTTAACAAATTACATTAGACCAGTTCCATGGGTCTTAGGTTACTGTAGGAAAAGAGATTAGAATTAAAAAGCAAAAAATAAGAAATCTTTGGTTTTAAAGATGTTTAGGACAGTGGACAGTTGGTCTCCTGATCTTTGATATCTGTGAAATGTAGAACAGCATCAATAAACCTATGGTTCATATTGTTTTGTTTCCTCCAGACAACAGCAGGTTGAAAAATAATGGATCTATAGTGATGTTATTTATTATTCACTGTTACTTAATTCTCCAGTAATGAAAAGCAAGCGTTTTGGTGATGAATACTATATTTGACTTAGAGAAGTTATTAATGAGCCTATCCTTTTGCATGCACAACAAAACATAGTCACCGAACCAGTAGTAACACCCTTTGAATCCCACCCCTGATCTCATCCAAGAAGTTTATAGAGTTCTAGGGTCTAAGGTTGAAATTTCTAGGGTTTCTAGGGTCTAAGGTTGACATTCTTGCACTGTTTTTTCTACATGCATGATGTAACTAGATTGAAATTTTTGAAGATGGTGATGGTAGGGATGGTTTAGTTCTATGCCTTAAAACATAATGGTTCCCCCATACATGCGTGCTAATTGTTTCCGGCTCTAGGGACAGTGCTCATCTTTGTTTCTAAAGCCCATGTCACACTGCACCAACGGATGGAAAGAGGATGTAAAACGGAGAGAAACACTTGCCATCCGTTGGTTAACGCGATGCATCTGTTCTGTACTCACTGCCTCACCGTTTTCATCCTCTCTATTCATCCAGCATCGCGTCTATTGACATTTCACCCGCTCAAAAAGTTTTGAGCTGCTCAAAACTTTTGAGCGGAAAATGTATCCAATGCATCCATTCTGCATCCGCTAAGCATACGGGGACATCCGTTCTGCATCCGTTGTCATCCGTTACGCATCCGCTATATCTGCTAGGCATCTGCTGCATCCACGCAACTCAAATCCACTCCAGCGGTAAACGGACGCAGGGAGGAAGCAGAACGGACGCGGAACGGACACGCAGCGTTAGTAACACGTACGGAGAAAAGGATGAAAGTGGATGCAGCTCGTAAACAAAGCATAAAAATGGAAAAAAACATTCACAAGAGGGGACCTATCCGCTCTCATCTACTTCCATCCGCTAGGCTTCCATTCCGTATCCGCTTTCCATCCGCCCTGCGTCCTCCCCCCGACCGTTCCTTTCCGTGTTATCCGCTCTGGTTATGCAAATTTTTGCCCCTTTTGAGAGCGGATAACAAAACGGACATTTTTCTCATCCGCTGTGTCCTTTTTACAAACGTTTTGCACCCGTCGGCCAGTGTGACAGGGCCTTAAGCCGAAGAGCCAGCAGTGTCCAAAGATGTCTCCATGGTCATGTGGCTGGCATGACTAAATGCCAAAGGTGCATGCAGCACTGTTACCTTCCCACCAAAGTAGTTGCTATTTTTCTAGTTGCATTTTTTACATGCTTTCAAACTGCTAGGTGGGGAGAAGCTGGGACAAGTAACGGGATCTCACTCCATTACATGGTGCTAGGGATTCGAATTACTCAACTGCTGACCTTCTGATCGACAAGCTCAGTGTGATTGTACTATTTCAGTCTCAGTATGAACTAATCCAGTCTCAGGCTGTCTGTTTCAGATCCTGACAGAAGAAGCTCTCACTGTCAGTGATTTCAACATGAAATATAAAGAATAAAACTAATAAATTGCCATTCTAGAAATAGAGTGTATTTTAACATTATTGACATTATTGACCATAAAACAAGAGATTGAGAGCCAGCTTGGTGTAGCAATTAAAGAAATCAGATTAAAAACTAGGAGACTGTGATTTCTAGTCCTGCCTTGGGTATGAAGCCAGATTCATGACCTTGGGCAAGTCACTTTCTCTCAGCTCTAGGAAGAAGGTAATGGCAAACTACGTCTGAACAACTTTGCCAAGAAAACTGCAGGGACTTGTCCAGTCAGTCTCTGAGAATTGGACACGACTGAACAGAAGAGAAAAAGAGCAGGAGACACTATAACAATTACAATCATTGGGGGGGGGGGGNACTATAACAATTACAATCATTGGGGGGGGGGGAGATTTTAGTACATGTAAAAGTTCCACTGATTTAAATGCCAGAACATATTTCTCATTAGCTGTGATGATTAGAAGCAACCAGAGAATTGTTCCTGTTGAGGATCATAATTGATGGGCACATTTGGGAATAGGTGGTCCTGCTGATATATGGTTCCAACTCTACATACATTTAATGTAAACCTGTTTGTCCAATGTTAATTACTCTCCCCTCCAGCTACTATTTACCTCACCCAAGGGAAAAAGCAGGTAGCTGTTTTTTAATCTAACTTTCTTTAGAAAGCTTTCACTTTTTTCCACAAATTTTAATGCCATTTAGCCAAGGGAACAACCTATCTTTTATAGGACAGCTTTGTGTTTAAGCTCTCCTGTTATTAAATCAACATATTCTTCATAAATCATTATGCCAGTAGCAGCATTTTTTGAACCCACCACGCACACCTCCTTACTGAAAGTTTAATCAGGGCAGATTTTATATAATATGTATTTCAAGCACCTCAAATGTTTTCATAATCAAACCTTCAAATGTCAGAGGAGATGCCAACATTTTTTATATTGGAAAAGAAATGTTTAGTTAATTTTATTCCCTATATGCTAACAATTTTAACAATCATATCTTAAGAATTTAATGGGGTTTTAATCTAACACACAATTAATCTTCTGGGGAAAATGTAAGGAATTATCATTATCTCGTATACTCATTTCTAATCTCCATAGCTCCAATAAACCCTTATTTGCTTAAATTTTGAATGCTCCATGCAGAAATCTTGTATCAATACAGAGATTTCTATTAAAGGATTAACAAGAGGATCTTCCATGCTTGGGCCGGATCCCTATAATACTTCTTGAAGATAATTGCCACTGGAGCTTTATAGAATGTTTGTGTGATCAGGTCCATATTTTTGATACACAAGCAAAATCTAGTTGACATTTAGCTGTGCAATATGCCGGTTTATTAGAATAAACAAGACATATCCAAAATATTTAAATTGGGTTGTGTGTTTTAAAAGCAAAATAATGACTATGAAACACGTGTTAGTTGAACATTGAAAGACAAACTCATGCAGAAGTCAAACACAAACTCACACAGAGCTGTGTATGCATTATTACTAAATGGATATTAATATCAGTCTTTACCACACAAGCAAATCAAAAGTTGATACATAATTATCCAAACCCTTTACTTGTTCCATTGTTTGACCAATATTGCTACCATTTTCATTTTCTTATCCCACTCTCAGTCAAAATAACCAAACATTCTGCAGCTTTGTGTCTGAAACAGTGGTTGACTGACTTAGGCACTCACTGTTGTAATACACACCCCTGCTTGAGAAGGCATGAGAAGGGCTATCAGACCTGCCAACCCCTGATAAAGGAAAATCTGGAGACCCATGAAAAAAAATCTGGAGATTCTACAAAAAATAGTGATAGTGAGATTCACGATCACGTGAATTAACTAACCAATCAGAGTGTGTTATATCCGGTGGTAAGAAAAAAGCAAAATGGAGGTGCCCAGAGTGAAAAAGAAATTGTGCTGTATGTATATATCGCTGTATGGTAATATCGATATTGCATGATCTGAGAAGTGGTGTCATATCATCATGTCGTTTATGTCAGAAATCAGATTTATGCACGTATAAGCTGACCCCCAAATTTGGGGGAAAAAAAAGCATTTTAAATTTGGCGTGAGATTGAGGAGCCTTGTCATGAGACCGTGAGACATGCCAAAAAATCGTGAGACTCACGGACAGAACCGTGAGAGTTGGCAGGGCTGGCTATGAAAACATCAATAAACCCACACATTCTGGTCAAAAACGTTTCAGCTTCCTCCCTCAAAATGATATTACAGGCATGCATGCCCAAATAACTAGACACACAGGACAGTCCTGTTCCCCATGCCATCACTCTGCTAATTAATTCCTGCAACCATTATCTTATGCCCTGGGATGTCAATCTGTCTAGCAGGTCATGATTTATTATTATTATTATTATTATTATTATTATTATTATCATTATTATTATCATTATTATTGTTGTTGTTTTATTATTGTCTTTATTATTGTTGTCATTATTATTATTGTCATTATTATTGTTGTTGTTGTTGTTTTCCTTGTCATCTTTTCTATTACCTATTTTCTAGCTTCTTCTTATGCCTATTATTTAGGTGTTTGTATCTTATAATTTATATTGGTTGTTTTTATTTAATATCCTATGGCTATCACTGAGTGTTGTATCTTATGATTTATATTATTGTATTTTATGATTATGATCATGATTTATCACTTGTTGCTTGAATGTATACTGAGAGCTTATGTACCGGAAACAAATTCCTTATGAGTCCAATCACACTTGGCCAATAAAAATTTTGAATTTGATTCAAATTCAATTCTTTGGCATGCTGGAAACCAGTAGATTATAACAAGAAACCCGACTGTGTATTGTCCATGTGATGAGGATCATTTTTATGTCAGACTATAATCTAATGCCATCTGATTGAAGGTTTTAAATACTTACAGACTTGTTTTTTTTAAAAAAAACAATATTGTATTCTTATGCCCTCCAGAGGCAACAGAAGGAGAATTCTTTGGATGTGAAAACAATTAAAGATTAAGCCAAGGGGCAACAAAACATGACTGAGTTCTATGTCTTTTTTTTTTTTAAAAAAAAGACTTGTTCTCTGCATCTATTAGAATAAAATAAGAGGGCAGAGAAGTTGATATGAATCAGTATGAGATCTAAAAAAAACATCACGATGAACATATGCTGAACTGTGAATTTATAAAGCATTTTTTCATACTCAGTCTGGCTATTTCTATATTGTTATTATACTTTTAATGCATACTCTTGTCTTGCAATGTACTTGTTTTATTATAGATCTTTCTCATTTATAGACTCCATAGAGGCAAAGATTACTGCTGGCAGTAGTGATAACACAGCATGTAACCAGGCAGAGAAGCTTTGCTGAGCTGGCTCAGAGGTGCAATTACTTATCAGTTCAATATCTGGAAAGAAAATTCTGTGGATTTAAGAAACTCATCACAAGAAAAGAGAAAGTGCAATGAACTTGTTGGTGTAGGGGAATATCATGAATTAAAAAGATTGTTCATCAGATAGCACTTGTCTGCAGAAATATTCATGGTATAGTTCTGTAAGAAGATGGCCAGGACAAACAATTGAAATATTTAGTCCATACTGACCAACACTGAAAAGTATGAGGATTGGTATATACATTCTGTACCAAAAAGATGAACATTTTCTACTTCAAAGCTCAATTTCTGTTCTCAAGTGAGCCCTCACGTGGTGACAGATAGCATTAATCAATTCTCCAGCAAGGCTTGAAATGAATAATCTTCCACTTGCAATAAATGGCAGCTATCAATACATGGATATGTTTTAACAAGAGGCATTAATCTCTTGAAATTGACTTCAGTTCTCATCATGCTCATCTTCAGCAACATCTTCAAATACCTAGGCCTAATTTTATTATTTAATATATAAAATGATGTTAAAAGTTTTCATCAAGAACATATCACAAGTTCTGGGAATTTAATTCAATTTTATAAACATCTTAACATTTTCATATTTTATAATGTGACTCATAACAAATTTTGAATTTGATTATTGTGCTAAAAGTGTTGCTGGATTTTGCCAATCCTGAAGTCTGAACCAAGACTTTAAGTTTCATCTCACCTTAGCTTGATTCATACATTACAGTCATCCCCTTTGTTCATTCATAAGAAAGAACTAGAGTGAGAATGAACTCCAAATTTACTTTCTAAATCTGACCAAATTTGGAATATATCTGTTCTTATATTGGAAAATTCTCACATATTACTTTGCACCTATAGCAGCCAATCACCTGGTTGCTATAGGATTCCATACAGGCAACTGGATGAAATCCTATAGGACTTGATGCTAGCTAATTTCTCTTCAACCAGCACTGAACCAGCAAGTGAAGCCTAACCTCTGCAGGCCAATGTAATACAATTTACTGCCTGTAAGTGTGCACAAGATTATCCAATATAACTAACTTTCCTCCTCAGATGCCAGACGTGGAAGATCAATAAAATATTCTTCCATAAAATATTATCTCTCTCTATAATACATGTTGCTTTATATTGTACTGTAGTTAGTTTTATATTAGGGATACTCTTTTTTCTAGGACAAGGCATGCATTCATTTTTGTGTGGCCAATTAGAACTATATTTCAAAAATTCATATATGAGGCCAGAATAAAACATAAATTTATTTTCACATGCTACCTTCTATGTTTAAAATATTCTAAGACATAATAGATCCCTATGTGGAAAGGAAGATGCCATATGTTCAGGCATTAAAAAAGCAAAGGAACAAGAGACATCATTACATATGTACACTGGATAATTGAGAAACGCAAAAAATACCTTCCAAAATTCAGTATGTGCTTCACTGATCATAGAAAAGCCTTTGACTGTGTTGCCAGTCTGGATAATGTGTTTATGAAAATGGAAATCTCAGCCCATCTTAAACATATACGTAGATGAGGAATCCATAATCCAGATAGAGCATGATGAAATGGACAGTTTCTGGGTCTGCAAAAGAGTGAGGTCGGGCTCTATTCTCTTTCCTTATTATTTAACCTGTATGCTGAATTTATATTTATATTCAGCATATAGGAAGGAATATCCTGATTTAGAAGAAACGAGAAGATTTTAAAACTGAAGGGAAGAAACAGGGATAACCTGTTCTATACTGATGGCATCCGATGGCATCCCATTGATAAACTGAGAATGCCTAGTAATGAAAATCAAAGAGTACAATGAAAAAATGGGAATAGGATTAAACATAAAGAAGACCACCTACTGACTACAAAAGTAACCAGGCTCAAATTATCATACTTTGAACACTTCATGAGAAAACCTAATATACCTCTCTTAAGAGGCCTATCAGTTAGGAAAGGTGGAAGAAAAGAGAAAGAATATCCAACAGCAAGGTGGATGGACTCAACTTAAATAGTGATAGGTGCACTGTTGGAAGGTCTGAAGGATCAAAGGAGGAACAGATCATATTGGAAAAAAACTATCTATGCACTCAGTAAAAAAATCTGACTTATTGGTTGATCATCATCATTAATACGTTTGCTTTATATTAAATCATTTGCTATTTATTCCATTTAAAATATTGGGACACTTTTCAAAGGTGCTTGGAGGTCATAACCACTATGTTTAGTAGCCAAACACTATAGTATCTGTTTTATATTTTATTTTTATTTGGTTTCGATTATATGTATTGTTTTAATTTTTATGATGTCTTTAATGTTAAGACAGTAACCCAATCAGCACAGCTGAATTCTTTGCAAGAAAAATATCCAAGTTCTCTATTAGGACCAACTTCAAAAGGAAAAATAATGATTTACAGCATTTGGAATGCACAAATAGCACCTGCTGACCCTTCCTCAAATCTTGTTTAAAGTATTGCTAACAGGTGCTATACGACTACCCTGCATGCTCCAAACTACCTTTTTGTCTTCTCATCAGGACTGCTGTGCAGTCCTATTACTTATAGTATTTTACAGTGCAATTCAAACTTATTCCTGAACTAAAGACTTATGACTAAAACTGCATGCAGCATTTCTCTGCTATCACTGAATATTCATATCAGCTTTCTTCCAGATGTAGCATCATATTCCCAAATCAAATCTTACATTGCTATTTTTAACCCAAAATAATCTAATCACTCAATATCTGATTATTTTAAGTGTTTGCTAGGATTTGAATATTCTTTAAGTATCTCTGGAATATTTTCTATCAATCTGAGATTGAATATTAAGTAATTATCCCCAAAAAAATTGTGGATCAAAAGGGACTGAATAGGAATCTGGCCTGTTCTAACACAAATAATAGCAATAGCACTTAGACTTATAATCACTTTATAGCACTTTACACTATAGCTCTATCTAAGTGGTTTATTGCCCCCCAACAATCTGGGTCCTTGTTTTACCAACTTCAGAAGGAAAAAAGGTTGAATCAACCTTGAGCTGCTCAGAATCAAACTCCTGGAGTGAGCAGTGAGTTAGACTGCAGTACTGCATTCTAACCACTACACCACCACAGCTCTTCAGTAATGTAGGTGTATACCTTTAAGTCAGAATTGCCTGGTTAATTCTAAGATGGCCTATGAAAAGAAGATTATGGTTGGTGTCTCCACCCCACCCCATCCTTTTTTTTGGTTCCTTCAAGTCAGTGTTAAGTCATAATTGCCTGGATTAGTGTCTGTAGTTATATTGGCAAGATTTTCAGAAGTAGTTTGGCATTGGCTTCTTCCTAGGGCTGAGAGACTGACTGGCCCAAGAACTCCCAGCTGGATTTATCCCTATGGCAGTCCTAGAATTCCTAGTTTCTTTCCTTTACCACTACACCAAACTGACTCTTCATTACAAGTGATACTATGCATAATTAGTTTCTGAGCATTTAGAAATCATTCATGGGGCTAAACTTCATCTTGGGAGTCCTAAATAAGGACTCCCAATATGTGGGTATATTACACCATTTTGATTCTGTTTCATTTTGATCCATTCTTAATATATGAAACTTGAGAAGTACAATCATCAGTATTAAAAAGTACAAAATACAAGTCCACTGTGAACTTGCATATAAGAGTGTCTATAGAAATTATTATATGGTTTAAACTCTTATTGTTTTATTTTAGGTATGCATTCAACTGAGCTAAGATGGCTGAAACTGTTTGGGTTGTGGCATATGAATATTGTTTCATAGTGCTTTCTTTTTCAACCTATTATGTTCCTGGGCAATAGAGGTATTGTGTCATTTGCACAATGACATTATGATGTGCACAATGTCATTTTGACACCAAAGTGGCTTACCATGCCTTTGCCCAGAGAGGCTTTGTACAACATTATTCACTTCATATATCAAACAACTATAGATAGTGCTGGCCATTAATGTATTGTACTATTGTAATATTGTATCTCAGAAAAGCTAAGAAAATTAAGACTCAGTGGATTCATAATCAAGGCACACATGTATAGATTGTGTTTTTCATTCATAACAATTGCGCATTCTTAAAAAGAGAGCATCTGCTTTCAAAATAACTAATATAAATTATATTGAAAGAATTGTGTATCCTGAAACAATAGATTCACTAAAAAGAATGAAAGATGATAGAAATTCTGAAAATAGTTCTTATTGGAGCACATTTTCTAAATGCTACAATCATTTTTTACTTTGTGTTGTTTCAGTCTATTTAAGAATGCAGTTTCATCCATTTCAATTCAGCCAATGACAAATCTTTGTCCTCCTATAGGATTATACCAAATGGAATGTGATGAAGGGAACTTTCTGACAATTATGATGTCGGCACAGGCTTGTCAGCACAGAGGGGATGGAAATGAGGTTGGGGACAGGGGAGGGAATTCTAATAGACACCATGATATATACAATGAACACAGAGCTATCCGGTGAGAGAAAGACATGTCAAACTCATCAGATCTTCTGTAGCTAGGTAAAGGCAGCAACAAAAGCTCTAACCTTGTAAAGATGCAGCTGCTGCTCCTCTGACATCATCAGGTCATGGCTGTCGATCACTATGGATTCCATGTCAATCAGCCAATCCCAGAGCTCCTGGTATTCTGAATCAAAGTCCAAAAGGCTGCAGAAAAAGAAAAAAAACCATTATGCATAATAGATTAGAACTGTTCAGATCTTATATTAGAATATATTAGCTTTCTATAAAATGCATGTTCTCTTTTGCAGAAAGATTCTTTACTTTAACAGGAGGGATGAAAATGCAACACAAATATAAGTCACGACCCATGTCTCAGCAAATTATGCTGGGTTCTGTCAACAAAAGCAGACATATTTCATTCGCTTCAAAAAATGTAAGAAATGGGAATTATAAATACAGTGTCTTCATGGTTTTTAAAGTGCTGACATATTCAGCAAACTTCTCTATGTGATAATCATGATGAGCAGTTATTTGCACTAGAACTATTTTCAGACAAAAATGACTCAATCCATTTAGCCCTCCTTTTGCTGTCCATCTGCCTATCTCTGCAAGTATATTTTCATGCATGAATAGCTAGCATTTCAACACAACACTTTAAGATAGGCTTGAGTGAAGATGGTAAGCCAGTGAAAACCAAGGCCACATACAGTATTAGACAGGTGTTCCCTACAGACATGTTAGAAACAAAGGTAAGGACAGGAAGTCAAAACAATGAATCCTTGAATAGCCAGCAATCATTAAAATTCAAAGAAGGATCACAACGGTTTCCAACAAAATAAATCATTAGAATAAGGAGCTTTAAAGGATTAACATTATTCTCTATTGAAAGCGTAGTGAATAAGTAAAACATCACAATACAAAAAAGGGGGGAGGAAAGGAAAGGAAATGAGGAAGGAGAAGGGGAAGGAGAAGGAGAAGGAGAAAGAGAAGGAAAGGAGGAGGTGGGAGGAGGAAGAGGAAGAGGAGGATAAGGACAAGAAAAGAGGATCAGTATATAGAATATGTGGATTTATAAAGGCCAGCTGAAGGATCCTGATAAAAGATGAAGCTGCTTTTAAAAATTTTGGGCAAATTCATGCTCCAACATACTCTAAAGAATCTTAGGGAAATAAATCCAAAGTATTGTACAACTCTACCGTAAATACCGTGTGGTATACTGTATCAAAACTCATTCACCTGAATGATATATTTGAATTCCAAGTGTAATATCTACTATATTGTTTGCAGGACAGAAGAAAACCAACCCAATCCAATCTGCTAATGGTGCAGCAAGAAGATTCTGAACATAAACATTTGGTATGATTGGATTTTGAATTAAATTAAGCAAAAACCAAAATCAGCAGCCACATAATAAATGCTACACTTTGATTATACTTTAAAATTACATTTTTAATAACAACATAATTATTACCTCTCTGCTCCTAACACATGGAATTTTATCCAGGTAATATACAGACAACCCTATCAATGTATTCCTCTTACATGGGTAAGAAAATCCTTGCTGCATCAGACTATATTACTCTCTGCTTCCATCATGGCACAATAAACTTTCTCAAGCAGGATATAATAGCAAAACTCCTTTCAACTCCATAGTGCTAGACACTGTCCATGCTTCACAACTGCCATGGCAATAAATCTTGACTCTCCAGATACTTTAACCCCATACTCAAAAGCAGAATCTTACAGAAACAGAATGGGTAAATTAGTTATTTTGTTGTAAACAAGAAATGTCATATATACAATATGGGTAGATTTTGTTGGAAACAAGATATCTCATACATATGTTCTGTTCCTGACTATGGCGTGAAAATGTTTGAAACAGCTAAGATTTATTGCCATGGCAGGTGTGAAATCTAATACAGCACAAAGCACACACGCACACACACACAATTTGCAAACGAATAACACAGAAATCAAGATAGATGCAAATACAGTTCCAGATATATAGCACCCAGAGTTTGTTTGTTTGTTTAAAAGACACATGTATGTACATTTACCATGACCTAGGTTGCTCATAAACCAGAACAAAAGTACACAGCAGCCCAAATGTAACACACTCCCATATTCAACAGTATTGTGCTCAAGCCTATTTAAATCCTAGAATTTCACCATCCTTTTCAAGTTACTGTCACAAAAATTGGCTATTTGTTTTTCAGATATTGGATACCACTGAAGGTATCTGTGATATTGTACCGTAATTCTTAATGTTGAAATGACATTAAAATCTGGGCCTGAGAGAATGTTGCAAAAAAATGTACTTATTAGGGATAAAATGTACAAAGGGCCTACACAGAAAAAGATTCATTAAATGCAGATATTATGCATTAAAGTATCCACAGGTTTATGAAGTTATAGAGAGAATTGTATATATGCGAAACTGATACGGGCTGAATATAAACTGATTTGGCCTTCATATCTCAAACTTTTATCTGATTACAGTGTTGTGGGAAAGTGCCTATCATCTCTTTATATTTGCTGAAATTAACTTTGGTTTGTGACAAATATCTGACATGCTGAGTTTCTGTTCCACCAATATCATGAATTCAAAGAAGATATTGTGTGCATTTTATCACAAACATCAGCTCTTGGTGAGAATTAGATCTAGGATAATTACCCATTCCATTTTTTGGTTGATGAAATTATTGGCAAAATAAATCAAGCATGTATTAAATCTTCCATTTTTAGAATCTGATATCACAGCTCTTGAAATTTTCCCATTGCTATTATGTAAGCCAATTCTGAAAACTTAATAATATGGTATTAGAAAACAACACACAAGATTTCTGCAAAACATTGCCACAATATAACTTCAATATGGCTTTAAATGTTATTGGGTAGGTGATAATATTCAGGGTAATGGTTTGATCTTATAAAGCTGTAAAGTATTATCATTATTTTATTTGATAGGTAGATTAAATGTAAATATTTAAAACAAGTGGCATATTTATTTGTTGAATTTATTATTCCTTAAATCCAATGAAACCATTATTTTTATTTATTGGGGATGTGGGACTAACTTTTTTTTATAATTTTATGGAGCCACAATAGAATAAAGTTTGAAATGTTTGGTTTCAGAGATGTTCCTGTACTCAATATTTGGTGTCATTGTCATCTGATACTTTATTATATGCATGTTGCACACCTAATCCTTTGAATGCAAATGTATTTTTAAGGTGTGGGCATTAATTCATAATATAAAATGAAAATATATGAGTCTTTCTCATAAGAAAATAATATTCTACCATGAATAAACAAAAAATGGAATTATGTTTACCAGCCAAATTTAATATTTTATCTAATTCTGATATTTTTGGGGTTTTTTTTCATGGAGAACAGATCCTATTCAAAGTCTTTTTCTTGTGACAAGACAAGCCACTCTGTACCTCAGTACTGTTCATACATTGGCTACTCTTCCTTCATGTTCACCTTTGTCTGCAAGTCCTGCTTCTCCCACTTCATTTCTGCAAGAGGCTGGAAAGTATCTTTCCTCCCCTTCTCTTCTGGCACTACATGTATGACTGGGGAGATATTCCAGTGGACAGGGGACATGAAAGAGAAGGAATGCTTTTTCCATCCCACAAGATGACATTTAATAGAATAGACCTGGAAGACACTCACTCTATCTGAATGTACGGAGAACGCAGAAATTATTGGAGACCAACAGTCATGCAAACGATCAGTCTCATTGAAGGGCTTGATGTATGAGGACCAACATCTTCAGTTGTACCTAATTGATAGCTTGAACAGCAGTGATGACAGATGGGCATAATAAGAACGCCTTGTTACTGCTCATGTTGCTGTGTTTTGGACCCGGCGGTAGCTGCCTTGTGATCACCTTATTAGCAACTGTGTCATCTTCGCTGATGATGTAAAACTATTCAACACCACCATCAATGCTACCGTCCTTCAAAAAGACCTTGATTATTTGTCTGAAAGATCTAACAGTTGGCAACTCCAAATCTCGACCAACAAATGCTCTGTCCTACACATTGGTTTTAAAAAAAAAATCTACATACCAAATACAAGCTAGACGGATATGACCTTGTTGATGACCCTCACTTCGTCAAGGACTTTGGAATTCTCATATCAAATGACCTAAGCACCAAAGCTCACTGCAACAGTATTGCCAAAAAGGCTTTAAGAGTTGTAAATTTAATTTTACGAAACTTGTCTTCTGGGAATACTGATTTGCAAACTAGGGCATTCAAAACCTTTGCTAGACCAAGATTTGAATTCAGCTCTGCTGTCTGGAATCTGCACTATATATCAGACATAAATACAATTGAGTGAGTTCAGAAGTATTTTACCAGAAGAGTATTACATTCCTCTGTTCACAACAGAATACCCTACACCACCAGACTTGAGATTCTAGGCTTAGACAACCTAGAACTACGCTGGCTAAGACTGGACTTAAGCATAGTACATAAAATCATATGTTACAACGTCTTACAGTTAATGAATATTTCAGTTTTAACCACAACAACACAAGAGCACACAACAAATATAAACTTAATGTAAATCACTCCAAACTTGATTGCAGGAAATACAATTTCAGNCTACCTGATTCTGTTGTCACCTGCTCAAACCCCCACTCCTTTACCCTCAAACTAACCTCTATTGACCTCACCCCATTACTAAGAGGTCTGTAAGGATCATGCATAAGCGCACAATTGTGCCTACCATCCCTGTCCTATTGTCCCCAATGATTAGTTCCTATTTCTTACATTTAAATTATGTTTATTCTTATTTCTATTGTACTGTAAGCTTTTGACAAAACAAAAAAATAAATTATGCAGGTTTTGGCGTGTTCGGATCTTTTCATGTGTAAGATTGAGAGTATCTTGGTGACATTTCAATGAGGTCCCACTCATCATCTTCAGGCTGGTGCTTTTGGCTTTGTGCTTGTACGAGCAAAGCATTGCTATTTTTTGGTCAGTGCTGAAAATAGCCAACATCCTAAGAAACCCCAAAGACAAGATCCAGCTAGAAAACCAAGGAGTTTATGA
>BHFT01003204.1:0-19025 GCA_004320025.1 Laticauda laticaudata | reverse complement strand
AATGAACCAATCCAATGCTTAGTCTTTTAGCCAATCAGATTGCATAGTTTGGAGTATACCATTTTATACAGAACATTTTTCATACCTACTATGCACTGATTTTGTATAAGTTTATTAAATCAGTGAATGGTGCAGGATATAAAAAAGCAGCCTTTAATCTCATATATACTTGGGCCCGAGCTGCTGTTTGTACAACAGTTGTAAAGAATTATAATATTATTAAGCTAAATATGCGACACAATATTGTATCTATTATAAGGAAACAACAGTACCCGATTTCAAACATTTTTAATACTTCATCATTCAAGAACTCAGATATTGGTATCAATACACAACCTTTGACAATAGGCCAAGGCTTTTAAAAGGTATTTTTTTATAATTAAAAGGTTCAATTACGTCTAAGAACAATCCTTTTGCGATTTTTATTCTGTCAGTTTTGGAACCTTTAAAAGCTAATTTAGTAGATGTGTGTACAACATGATACACTGAGGAAGGGTGAAGCCATACTATTAGCTGTTATTCTTTTGCTTAGTATGGAAAATAGCATTAGTGGTTTTAAGTGGTTTACTTGACATGGTGGAAGAGAGCATATTAGGCTATTAACAGATGCCTGAATCCTGTGTAAATATTTTTCTCAAGCCCAAATTTCACAGCATTTTCAGCAACCACTTTCATTACAATGAAGGTAGGAATGATACATAAATCCCAACAATCTCCTACTAGAGCTAGCATACTGCATATCTTAGGGGAAACATATTCTCATTCAGATTCTCACAAAACTCCTAATGTAACAGAGAAGAAGCTAGCCTTTTTTTCCCTTTTGTTTCATATTTTTCTCTATTTTTGTGTGTTGATTTTTGTTTTGGATACCCTGGAACGATCTGCGCTATGGGTTGCTTAGAGCAGGGGTCACCAACCTTTGGACCTCAGGGACCACCAAACTCATAATTTTAGATCCTAGGGATCACTAACTGGTTCTGTGGGGTGTGGCCTAATTTGTGGATGTGACTTGGTGGTCATGTTATTGGCTGGGCATAGCTTGTATGTAAATATTATAAATACTTATGTAAATATTGTTTTTTTATAAAAAAAGAGCAACTTTTACCCCAAATCAGGCAAAGCAGGCAGGCAGATTGAGTTGCTCACAGAATCACAGATTCATTCAGAAATCTATCTGCCATTGACTAGCTCAGTCTGTCACATAAAATTTGCTAGCAAGCAAACTCACAAAATTAACTCACAACACACCATGTATGTAAATATTGAAATCTATATATATAAAAAAGCAACTTTTATGCAAAATCAGGCAAAGCAGGCAGATTGAGTTGCTCACAGAATCATTCAGTGATCTATCTATCTGCCATCGGCTAGCTCAGTCTCTCAAATTTGCTTGCCATGAGTCTGCACTGAATTTGCTTGCAAGCAAACCTTCAGTCCTAAGGGAGATTCAGCTGTGCTTAGCTAGAAAGCAAGAAATCCAACCTTTTCCTGCTTCCTAGCTAATCTAAATCTCTTGGAACAGATGATGGTTGGAAAAAGGAAAAATAACAACTTAGCAGACAAGTTTACCGGGTAAGGAGTGAGTGGGCAGGGAGGGTTCCTGCGGGCCAAGTGGGCTGAGCAGCCTTGTGTTTCTACGCAGCCAGGATTAATTGCTTTGGGGCGTGCTCTTGGGTGAGATTTCTCTGTGGCCCACCAAAATTTTCTCATGGCCCACCAGTGGGCTGTGGCCCACCGGTTGGCAACTGCTGGTTTAGAGAAAGCTTATTGAACATTTATCAGGATGAGAATAACCTTTACATAGTGTACTAAAGCGGAAAAATCAATGTATAACTATGTTCTCTGGGTTTATCCATATATTGGTTTGAACATACCTGCCTGACCGTTGTCCTTGCCTATCTTTGATTGGTGATAGATTCTGGTTGATTCTTGATCCAAAAGAACCTCACAGATAACCATGTAGTAGACAAAAGCTATTCTTCTTTGCAGCATAGTAAAATTTTGAGTGGCATCATAGCAGGTGGATTGGTAGATTTTAAAGAATTCTGGGTTTAATTAACACTGTGAGGATAAATAGCCAGACCTTATTGGCAGAAAGTTAATAATTAAAAAGAAAGGGAAATTGTTGGAGTAACCAACAATGAATTTAACTTTGGAAAGCTCCAGGATGAGCTAGGTCAGCTACTCTCCTTGGGGCTAACATACTTTATTTCTGCTGCTCAGATCAGGCACTTTGCAACAGCAGCCTAGTTTTTCCCGTGGGGCCATAAAGTTAGATGGTATTAGCCCTTCAAATTAGTCAAACCAGGTAACCAAATGCTAATACTTCTTTTTTATAAGTTTCAGTAAGTAGAGTCTTGGAAATCTGAATGTGCCACTTCCACCTCTGCCTTTACATTCAAAAGAATTATGGAGGCTCATGTCTGAGATGCTTTCTCAAATCAACCTACCTTGGACTCAGTTTTCTTTTATCTGACAGTTTTCTTGGTCATATGGCTGGGTGGATGACTTCACTCATCACACCCAGCCCCGCTTCCCAGCCACTTGCCTCAAAGGCAAAGGTAGGATTCAGCCGGTTGGGGCTAATCCCACCACTGGCTGGCCCTGCCCCCACCCATTTTTCAGCCTGCTTTTTGGCAGTTTTCAGGCCATTTTTTGGCCATTTTACGGATGGAAAAACAGCCTGAAAACGGCTGAAAAACAAGCTGAAATATGAGCGGGGGCAGGGCCAGCCAGTTGTTGGATATGCCAGTTCACCGAACTGTGCAGAATTGTAACTATCGGTTCACCTGAACTGGTGAGAACTGACAGCAGCCCACCTCTGAGAAGATTTCTTAAGGTGTTCTCTATTGTAGAATGTAGCAGTCTAAAACTGCAGAAATCATATATAGACACAAGGTGGGAAGATCTACATTTTAGTTTTGAAAAAAGCTCAATATCTAATGAATAAATAATGCATGCAATAAATTGCACTTGCTTTAAACTTAAGTGATGCTGCTCTACTCTTTGTACTGAACAATCTGTGCATTATAGTTCCTTTAATCAGAAGTCATTGGATAGATGGTTTTCCTAGAGATATGTGTACTAAAACATATGTACTGTACTAATATAATACAGTTTGGTGCAATGATTAAGGTGTTGGATTAGGAGCAGGGAGATCCATGATCTAATCCACTTCAATCATAGAAGCTGGCTACCAATCCAACCTACCTCACAGAGATTTTATCTAAATTTATTGGTTGCCCAACTCCAATGGACCTTGGAGCAAAACTCTGTATGCTTTGGACACTATGAGACAAAATAAGAGGAGAAATAATTTTCCTGAGCTCCTGAATTAGATATAAAGCTAATAAATAAATAAAAATTGCAAACAGGAAATCAAAGCTCTGTTTCATCCTAATAAATCAATATAAAAGATGTATTAAAATGTATGTGTATACTTTACGGGGGTCTGGTGGAGTTGGATCATTTTCTTACCCTGAAGACCAAAAAGGAAAAGGTCTGAAGAGGAACTGAGAGGAAAAGTCCCAGTTAAATGCAGGACCTTCATGACAGGAGATCACATTTTCTAAAAGAACTTTCAGCCATTATTTATGTATTTTCTTAATTCACATGTCACCCAATCCCCAAAGGCTGCAGGCAGCTAACAATCTCACCATAAAATCAATCATTGATTAAAACAAAAAGAAGAAATGAAATAACTCCAGAATACAAAGAAACTAATCAAAGTTAAAAAATAAAACCAGAACCGACCATTGTCTGTGAACTGTCCTTAAATATCACATTTCGATTCTTACTATGTTACAGAGCCATTGCTTATGACACATTGAACAGTAAAAAGATAAAGTTCAATACTAACATGACACATCCTTCCCACACCCTATTTATCATTTACTTACGTGACTAATCTAACCTCAACATAATGCCCTAAAAGAATGAGAAATTGAACCCTAACATGATAACCATATTAACAATCTGTAACAAAAAACCTTGGACTAGGAATAAATAGTAACCAACAAATTCAGAATTACAACTGCCTCGATTAGTCATCTTCTGCAATAGTTTGAATTTATTTACAGAATACAAATTAACGAACCTTTTCCAAACAGTGCCACGCCCACTATGATATGACTTTCGTCTCAAATAACGTCACACAATCAACACAGATGAAGGTGATTCCCAATTATAACTTCAAAAAAGGCAAATCGATTATAGATAAATAGATCTTTCAGCCCTGATTGGCAACTTTATTACTGGATGCAAATTTAAGTTGACGACCATTGAAACATATTTTTACTTGAAGTCAAAAGAGTTCATCAACACTATTGGACCAAATAATTATCCAAAAAACCAGAAAATACGCAAATTAACACAAATCAATAGGAAGGCTTCATCCAAAAAGAGATCACTTTGGCAGAAACAATCTGGTACATGCTAACTTCAAAAAAGCCAAATACAAATTTACTGCCACCAGATAAAGACTGATACACCATTATCACATTAACAAGAAGAAATTTTATGCACCAATTCTACCCACTTTCTACAGTTTTATGTAAACAAACAACCAAGACTCAAGGTCCAATCGACCCTGAAGGACTAATGGTAAAGACGGCAGTTGGAACTCTCTGCAGATAGATAGACACCGATTTAAGCAACTCTTTTAACAATTCTTTGGTCAGATCATTTTAAACAGCAAAATGGATCATATTTTGGCCCTGTATTATCCAGTTAAACAAAGACAATAAATGAATCTTCATAATATAGCATTGAACAGAGACCAATGTTGAAAAAGCCCCATGCAATCTAAAAGACAATCATCTGTCTATGGAGCGGACAGGATATGATGCCTACGCTTAAACGAGCTATCCAGCCTAGACGAACTCTAAGATACATCTTGAAATCTTTCAGGGCCAAGCTCCTGCAACTATGTCACAAGCCACGGTTAATCCACATCTTCCAAAAAAGGGACCCCAACCTAGTTAGAAATTTACAGATCAATCTCTTTATGCGCATCACCTGATAAAGTGGTGGAACTCATTATAACCAATCCATATATCTCCATTTAAGTACAAGAACCTATCCGTAATAAACAATGTTTTCAGAAAAAATATCCTGTTAGCTGCAACTTTACACGCAAACATACAGACTACACAGCTCGTAGGCAAGAAGCAGACGCAATCTACAGACGTCTGTAAAGCCTTTGATTCGTGGTTACTGAACTATCATAAACTAATCTTTTATGATATCTGGAACCTGAAAATGGAAGAAGCATTCCTGTCAAAACAGCAACATAGGTCAAAGAAGAGCGTCCCATATCAAATTCTGTACCTGCAAACAGTGGTGTCCAAGGCAGTATGTCTCTTGGATCAAAGTTTCTTCATACCCTACATAAAAGTGACCTCTGGATCATATTAGAGCAACTGTGTTCTCTTATGATGATGATGTAAGTATATTCACGAACACAGGACAATATGCTATCTCCAAAGACTTGCATGTATCAGAATGGTCAAAAAATGCAATCAATCTCAACAAATAAATGCTCTGTCTTACATTATGTGCAAGAAAATATCAAAAATAAACTACAGGTGAATAGTCAGAGCTGTGGATTGATTACTCTATCAAGGATTGGAATACTCATTCTCATGATCTACATGTTTCATCAACAATAGGCCTACCACCAATCGGAGGCCCAGCTGATTTCTACAGTGAGGTGAATAAGGCCCGCCCCCAAATTTTACCAGCACTTTCAATCGGCTTGGTAGAAGCCAGGCCGTAGGTCGTGCGGCACACAACACCAGAGTCCTCACCGCACGAGGATTGCTCCTCTACCTGTGGATCGAAGATGGTGAGGAGCTTGCATTGGGATTTCATGCACAAGGACTGCCTAAGGCTAAGGGACACGCGCGCAACAACACCGAAGCGCTGCGGGAACTCTGCGCTTTCGGGAGCTTTCATTGGCCAATAGAACTGCCTTGGCGCGGTAGGTGTAATGGGCGCTGGTAGGGTGGAGGAGGAAATAAGTACCCCGAAAGCGCTAGCTCTTGTTCAGGGGTCAAAAAAAAAAAAAGGACCGCCTATTGAGAAACACGCGTTAAGAGCAGAGCCTACATGTAAGAACATAGCAAAAAGGAATATAGATGATAAATTTATTACATAAGCTATTTCTTCGGTTAACTATACACTATAACATAGAGCATACAAACATTTATGCAATAGACCATACTCGAATAAAGCTCATCGTCTGGAACCACACTTTCATATATGATTAAGCACTATGAGAAATCCAGAAATATTTCACACAAGAGATCTCATACCTCTACTCTTGCAAATATCTTATGCACCAGATTGACATTTAACTAGGAAAACCGAGACATATGTCGGCGTTGTCGATCTAAGGTTGATATATAATCATACATTGTAATGTCTACTGCAAAGAATACTTCAGATAGCGTTACCATAAGAGCAATTACAATAGATACAAAATAAGATTAAACTGCACCAAACTTGATGCAGAAATTCGCATTCAGCAACAGATGGTCAAATTTGCAATACTTACCTGCTCTGTGGTTTCTTCCAAACCCCAAATTTAAGCCTTAGGGTCTACTATTGACCTCACCCTTTACTAAGTGTTGTAGGGGGTGATAAGCGCACAACGTGAACTACCGTCCTGTCTATTGTTTCGTTTTATTATTCCATGTATTCATAACTATGTTTTTACTTATACCTATTATCTTGTAATCAATTGACAAACCAAATAAAAATTAAAAAAAAAATTTCAGCAGTCTCCCACTTACAATCCCATTTCCAGTAAAAGCAACCATTCTCCTGTGTCTAATGAAATAGATGGATCTTGACAGTGCTTGTAAAACCTGGTGGAGACCAACAAAAATGCTAGTAAGGGAGCTTCAAAGTGTGTGGTCAGCTATTAAGAAAGCTCCTTCTGAAATCCTGTCAGTTGGCAATTATAAAGGAACAAGATCTGGATGGAACTGACCTTATTCGATCTGCTCAGACAGGCAAGTAGATATGAGAGGAGATAGTCCCTCAGACAGGACTAGAAACCTAGTCAAAACTAAGGAGCATAAATTTTCTAATACTGTAAAAATCAATTGTGTGAAGCTATACAATTGTAATATTTTGAGAATTCTTTTCAGGGGTGTGTTGGAGAGAACACAAGGCCCCATTTCTGACGTGTGTACAGGTAATCCTTGACTTATAACCACAATTCAGTCTGAATTTTCCATTGCTAAGCAAAACAGTTGTTAAGTCAATTCTCTTGCCTAGTACCTTATTTTTCTCACCACTGAATTGCATTTTGTTGGATAGTGCCCAGTGTTCAAGTCTGTTAAGACCCTTTGGAACCATGAATCAATTTTCCAAAATGTTAACTATTCCCCCCAGCTTAATGCTGTCTGCAAATTTGATGAGTACCCCTTCAAACCCCTCATCTAGATTATTTATGAAGATGTTGAAGAGTACTGGACTTAAGACAGAATCTTGAGGCATTCTTCTCTCTATGTAGATGTAATTCCACATGCTGAGTGTGGTTCCTCAACCAATTGTGATTCCATCCATCTGGTAATGGCATTGTCTATCCCATATTGTTCTATCTTTCTGAGAAATAGGCTGTAGTCTATTTTGTCAAAGAATGAATTATAATCTCAACAAGACTGACTATATTCGATATTCTTACAATAAATAAATAAATATTTCAGAGCACCTTACCCCAACAAAAGTGGCTATATATGAATTTTCCATGCAACAAATATTTCTTTTCCTACAAAATTCCTATTGCCCCTGAATGATCCAATTAAGGTTTTCAGTTTTTGATTTGATAGATATTTGTAGCTCAGGATTGAAATGAGGGGTCCTTGATGCTCCCTGATCTTTTTTTTTTTTCTTGAATATATTTCATTTCCCAAACTACATAACATCATCAGTGCTACCTATTATCCTGATGTGACAGGGAATAAGGCTATTCTTCCAACCATTAAACACAGTTGCAGTCTTCAGACGCACATTAAGCAAATTGCACAGCCACTCCATAAGCAAGTCACATCCTATTTTAATATTTCTCATGTTACAGCAACGATACCTGCATCCTTACTATTTTTTTTCCTAACATAGTCTATAGTCTTTTTTTTCTTTTATAGAATTTGTTTTAATTCCACTTTTTCCTGAGTAATCATGTTTGTTGGGTCTGTTTAGATCCTCCACTCTCAGTGCCAGCTGCCAAAAGCAACCAGTGAAATTTACCTCGTAAAATATGAATGAATAAAATTGTAGTCAAATGTTGGATTGATAATGATACTAATTTTTTGATTGATAATATGAATTCTTATGCAATCTAATTGTAATCGAAGAGTAAGAAATGGATGCACAAAATAATTTGTAAACCAACTGACACACTGTTTGTATACATATGGAAGAAAGTTTGATCTTTTTATGTTTTGTTTGTTCATGTTTGTTTAAAAAAAACACCAATAAAACTTGGGAAAAAAAAAGTAACCAGTGAAATTATTAAAGCCTAAACTTTTAACATCATACTTCATCTTAAATTGGGGCAACCAGGTTTTTCATTCAAGAATGTGCATTATGTAAGATGGGACATGCAAACAAATTGTGTTGATTATATCTTAATTTTAAAAATCTGAACAAAGAATTAGCATGAGGAAATATCACAGCTACTTTTCTCCTGATCACATTGATATTTTTAGAGGCTGCCCATATTAAAAAAAAAAAACATTTGTGCAATAGCAGTGATCTGACAATAAGGGACAGCAAAAACTTTAACACCAGGAAGAAAGAAATGAACTTATGCTGAAAATGTAAGGTTATGATCACACAATAGTGTATATAGTTGACATACCTAAGAAAACTGTCTATTTTTTTTCATACAACAAGCTGTCTACTTTCCAGTTTCTTATGACCAGGAGATTCCTCCTTTCATATTTTTGGCATTGCAAAATTTCAGAAGGTAAAAGTATTTATTTTGTTCCTGAAGTGTCCCCAATTACAAAAAGCAACTTGATCTGGGATAATAAAATTTTAACAGGTGAAGTGCTGTTTAAACCTCCATAAGGCTTTGAAGAACTTGGTTTATCCTTAAATTCTCCTAATCTACCCCACTGTTGCAAAAACTAAAATATTTGCCTTGGCTATTTTGGGTTTGTGGTGATTACATTTAGACTATGAGCTGTGAGTTGAACCTTCTTTCGGTGTAAGATCCAGCATGGAACATTAGAGTTTAGCTGAATAATACCCAGAAATTAGGGGTGGGTTTCTACCGGTTCTGTCCACTTCTGTAGAACCAGTAGCTCTGAAGAGCAGCAGACATAGAACCGGTTCTATGTCTNGTCCACTTCTGTAGAACCAGTAGCTCTGAAGAGCAGCAGACATAGAACCGGTTCTATGTCTGCTGATGTTTTTGCCCGCCCACCCACGCAGGCTCTTACCTGATCTTTATTTCCTGATTTTTCAATTTCAGCTGCCGAACGAGGCACAGTTGCAGTTAGAAAAGCAAGAAAAGAGGGCTGTTTCAAAGGCTACTTCTCTGCAGGTAGCTGCTGCTGCTGATTTACAGGCGCGCGGCTCACAGCCTGCAGGGAAGCTCATAAATCCCAAACCGGTAGTTAACCATGTTGTATCCCACCCCTGCCAGAAATGTTTAATTTGGGAAGAAAATCACAGATCACTGAAATACAAAAAAAGAACATAAGCCTGGGATTCAGGACAGTGATTCTTGATAGCCTCCATGAAAATGGTGGGAATATGCTCAATATCATATTCTGGGAATTGGTTGACTTGTTCTTTCACTTTAACCTGTCTTAGAATTTGCATATGAATAGCTTGCCATCTGTTGTTTTTTTTTTCATTAGTTTTATACAAATTTCAGTTTCCTGTGTATGCCACAAAATCTTGCTTATATAATTTTTTGATTAAAAATAATTGAGATGAGTTACAAAATCTAACAAGTACTTTTTAGTTTCCATTGTTCGGTGGACAACACTGCAAGATTCAACCTATGTATTTACAATATCTTTCAAAGATTTTAGATTTATGTCAATGTAGAAGATAGGATTATTAATTGCTGCAGATTTCAGGAGGGATTTTATGAGGGAAAAAAATCCAAAGATAACCAAAGCATTTTTTACTGTACCTACATCAAAGATAAGACATTTCTAAAGACATTTTAAAAACCAGGAATCCAAACATAAATATATTTGCAAGGGAAAAAATAACTTGCACGGTCTTATTGTGCAGCTTTTTAAAAGTAGTAAATATGTTTGGAATGCATTTCGATGACAAACATTTATATGCTAACTGTTCTGTTTTAAGAAATAGAAAGAACCTCTCTAAAACAATTCACAATAATAATATAAAACAGCAACGTTCTAATAAAATAAAGGGAAAGTAATTCCCATCATTCCACAAAACAAATTGGAACAAATTCTAATTCATTATAAAACAGCTTTTTCTATCTTATAGTCAACCCTCAGATACGTGGAACTTTAGGGTCCATAATCTCCAGATTTATGCCAATTTAAATCCAACTAATAGGGAAGATATCAGATATGGGAAAAGCTACTATTAAGCCTTGTTTCAATATTTTTTTAATCATTGTGTGTAACAATAAGATGTGCCATATTTTTAGAATAAATATCTGTGGAACTCTGTTGTTTAAGAAAATAAAATGATGATGCCTAAAACAAGATTATATACTTATTAAATGAAAATGCAGGAATTAAGCAATAATAAATACTACTTTGTTTTGAGAATCATAGCTCAAACAAGATTTCAAATAAGCCAGATTTTTTTAGTTATAATTTTAAAAGAGGGTGAAGAGTTACTATATTGGTAAGGAAGAACATTCATTGTTGTGCTTTTTAAATGATGGTTCTAATGTTAAGTGTTCATTTCAAGTCGTGGGAGATTGTACAACCACAAAATTTGAAGGACTTTTGTGCTATCAAATATAAGAGCTATTAGTTTGTATTTGTTTTCACTATGTTTGCTAACAAGTTCAATAAAAGTATATTTAAAAATGATACCAAACATTATAAGAAAATACCAGGCATAAGTAATTTATAAATTTGCTCATACTTGTTTTGCATATTCCATGTATTATAATGGAAACAATGTATATATACTATATTTTTAGCACAGTTATATGCATCAACTTAACATTAATGAAGCCCATCTTAACAAATAATTTAAAAACTACTGTTATTTGTTCTGTGTTATAACCCTGTAACATAAGCAGTGTAAAAATAAGACGTGCAAGTCTCACAGAGAAGCCATTCTAAATAATCTATATACAGCATAACATTATATTCAGAAATGAAGAGCTGATAGAAGGTAAATTGTTTTATTCCAAATGTTTTGGAATGAACATGAAAATAATAGAATTTCGAGGGCTAAAATAGATCTGATTTATGTCAGGTAATAGTTATTTCCACTGTAAGTAATATATTAAGGCCCTGTCACACTGGCCGACGGATGCAAAACGTCTTAAAAAGGACACAGCGGACGAGAAAAATGTTCCATCCGTTGTTATGTTGGTTATCTGCTCTCAAGTGCCCCGAATTTCATAAGCAGAGCGGACAAACAACAGAAAGGAACGGATGGGGGAAGGACGTAGGGCGGATGGAAAGCAGATGCTCCATGGAAGGCCTGCGGATAGGAAGCGGATGAAAGCGGATGGCACATCCGCCAAGGCTTCCGGGGGCACAACAAAAGCAGACGACGGAACGGAACCAGCAGATGCAAAGCGGATGCCGGCGGATTGAATGCGGATGCAACCAGCGAAGCCTAGCAGATGCCTAGCGGATGCCTAGACAGATGCCTAGCGGATGCCTAGTGGATGTCCTAGCGTTCACTGTGCATGCAGGGAGGATGCATTGCGTCAGCCCCGCGGATTTACAAGGAAGCAGCTCGCAAGCAGGGTCACCATTCAGAGGAAAGACCTGCTTCCAGACACAGCTTGCCAGCAGCCAGGCCAGCAAGCAAACGCCACAACCATGGGGAAGAAAAAGGAAGCGCTCTGCCATCTGCTGCCAACCCTGGGCAAGAGGGACAGGGCCACCCTCCCCACCCCTGTCCCCTTACTCTGCTTCTGCTGGGCTTCTGCCTGCCCGGGCTGCCACTCTTCTGGGGCTGGGCTTCTGCTGATGCTGCTTCTGGAGTTCAGACAAGAAGCGTCGGTCCATCGAATAGGTCGTTCCTCATGCATACTGATACCGATCGACTCAACCTCATCCAACCTCTGAGACGGTCTGAGCTCATGCGATCTGCACCTATCGCGCGATCTTACGCGTCCGACAGCCATCTTGCTATAATCCGCATATCCTCTGACGTAGACCGTCACGTGGTCATCCCGCACATGTGATTGGCGCTAATATCAGCACTCCCATATCCCAGCGACATTACCACATCCCACAGCAGGGTGTGCTTCTGCTGATGCTGCTTCTGGCGGTGGTGCTTCTGCTGGTGCTTACTCTGCTGATGCTTGCTGTTGGCGGTGGTGCTTCTGCTGGTGCTTACTCTGCTGGCACGCTCCTGGTGCTGGTGCTTCTGCGGTCGCTTATTCTGCTGCGCGCTTCCGTCCTGCTGGTTCCTGCTGGTGCTCCTGGTCCTGCTCGTGCTCGTGGTCCTCTCGTGCTCTGTCTTGCTGGCTGCTCTGTCCTGGTGCTGCCTGCGGTGGTGCTGCTGGTGCTGGTGCTGTGCTGGGGTGCCTGCTGTCCTGCTTTTGCTGCTACTGTTTCTTGTTGTTGTTGCTGCTGCTGGTGTGGTGTGAGAGCAGCCTCTACACCTCGAGCCCCTCTGATGAGGGCCCAGATGGGACCCTGCCAGAGGGAGAGAAGAGGCAGACGCCATGACGGAGGGAGGCAATACTCCATCACAAGAGGGGGGGGAACAAACATGAGGAGAGGTGTTGAATGTCTCCCAGCGAGAATGAATACTTTCGGAAGGGACACAGGCCCTACCCGAGATCACCAAAGCGCAAGTCTCAAGACTGGTGATGCCTAGCTGTATCTCTCATGCGACCATGCTTCCATAAGTAATCCTCTCCTGGGATGACTATGTAGGTGCGCGCGTCCCTCGAACACAGAGGTCGCGACGCACCTCTCTCTAAAAATGCTATCGGGAACTGACTCACTTGCGAGACAGACAGACGTACGACAAGGTCCAACCTGTATGCTGATCGTGCGCCATTGTCTCATCAGCCAGTAATGCGGTAAGCGTGTGCAGCGCCCACACCTTCGTAGAACGCTGCTCCTCGGGCTCGGGGGAAGTGTGCATATGCACACCTGTACAGTGCGAAGCTAGTCCTGTTATCCACCTACACCTAAAGTCAAGAAATGCTGGCCAGTCCACGGTCAAAAAGCTGGAGAGGGACAGGAAGCATGACACTCAACTCGGTCCTAATTGGGCCAGGTGCAGCTCCGGAGGCGTGAGATCCACCACCGGTAGTAAGCAGCCGCCCTCTGCTACCCTCCTCTCTCCAGTGCATGGCCTGCTGAGACAGTCGCCTCTTTCTGGCCAGGAGAGTCAGCTCCTGTGTCCGAGGGCATACTGTGGAGCGTCCACGGCGTGGAGAACCCCCCGACAGCTGTTAATACCATGTGGGCCACGTGGCAGTGACCCCCTGATCCAGTGGAGGAAGGAGGAACGCCACTGCCACTTCAGGCCAACCTGCATCGCGGAGCGCCGCGAGCCCGACCCCACAGAAGGCAGAAAGCAAGACAGGAGGCAGTGAGGCCACACTGTGCCTGCTGGAGGATAGAGACACCATGCGAAAGCAGCGTGAATCTCCTGCTGGCTCAGCGACACACCAACACCCCAACCTCGACCGCGAAGCCCTCCGCACCCATGGTCAGACGCGGAAACCGCAGTGAACAGGTCAGAACCCCAGTACCAGGTGGTGAAGACGATGGACACACATTCACAACCCCGCAGAGCCAGGGATTATGAACGTGCTCTCCCCACCACCGGCGCCGTTCCAGGCCTGCTCCTCCACCCCAGTGATGTCACTGCCCTTACAAGGCTTCCCACAGGCCCTCACCTAACAAGGGCTACGCGCTACAGGAGTCCAGCAGCACAGGCAGCCCTTCCCAGTCCAAGGCTCAGGTACATCGTACGCCACCGGTGCCACCGATGCCAACTTGATGCCACGATGCAGCCACCCACAGATGCCACCCACGCCACAGATGCCACTGACGCCAGTCCCTCACCCAGCTGCAGACCAGACAGCCCCCCACCTACACTGGTCCTTCTCCACCCCACAAGCCAAGCCCGGCCTCAGAACAATCTGACACCCCATGTCATGGGAGTGAAGCGGGCTCTCCACATCACGGGGTCGAGCCAGGCTGTCTGAGAGCTCCTCACCAACTGTCCCCTGTTGTCCTCTCGGGGCCAGGCACCCAATGGTGTCTGCCAGCAGCCATGCCACCTCCACAGGCACCTGGACGCTTCACCCCTGAGAGCGTGGATGCCTCAGACTGGGACTGAGAAGCAGTGCCAGAGACTGGTGGACTACCTGTTGACTTTTATTTTTGACTTTGCGACACTTGATTGGGTCATTTTTGCTTTTACAATGTGTTATTAATAAAGATTTATCGTTGCTGTCACACCATTGCTTTCATGTTATTTTTGTCATAAAGTCTTGGTGGAATTTTTAGGACATGGTTTAAGCCTTTGCATGCTTGTGGGAGTGGGTAAGGATAGCCAGTGGACTGGGCAGGGACTACCTGTGGGATGTGTAATCAGGTGTGGGAGTGGATGGGATACCCTTGGGATGGGCAGGGATACCTTTGGGATGGGTAATAGCTGCTGGGACAAGATAAACCTTCCAGTGCAAGCATAGTGGGACCGTATAGGTCCCACCTCCCCAGGTGCCACACTATGGGGCCCATTTATTATCAATGAACAAATGTACTCATATCATCCACAGCATGTCAACATAAACACAACTCTTATTAAATGCCTGTTCATTGAGGCCCACCAACATACATGGCCCAATCTCATCAGTGTGATGAGAACAGGTTGAGAGAAGCTCCATTAAATCTCTATCATCCTGTCAGGGCCACTCCACCGCTCCAGCCTGGGAGATTGCACCGTGTGTCAGGAGGTTGTGCTGCTTCTCCCTTCACGTGAAGCTCTTGTTGGGACCTTGCATATCCTGAGTGTCTATCAGGTTTCGCCCTTCCCTCCATTCCCCAGGCCTCCATGTCCCCATTGCCTTGTTGAGGTCCACGAGCCTGTCTGCAAGAGGGACGAAAAAGGCATGGGCTGGAGCGGTAGCGGGTGTGCATGAGATTGTGCAGGATTGCAGCAAGCTTCCACGATCCTTCCTCACGGTCTGTGGGTGATGCTGCATGTGTGGTGAGAAGTACCTGGACCATGTTGGCCAGGATGCCAAAGGCATTCTCACCACCCGCCTTGCCCTGGACAGCCTGTAGTTGAAGATCCTCTCTTCAAGGGTGAGGAGTCTGGAGGGTGTAGGGCTTCATGAGGTAGGTTGTGAGGGAGAAGGCATCATCCCCACGATGAAGTAGGGCACATCTTGCGTGTCGTTGGGCAGTGGGTCTAGATCTGGGAAGCCACACGATGAGGTTGCGTTCCAGCCCTCCTTGACGGTCACTGGCGTTGTATACCTGGCATCTGAACATGAGCCGTTGCCTGAAGCATCGATGTACATGAACTTCTAGTCAGCATCGACCATGGCGAAGGAGACGATGCTGAAGAAGCCCTTGTAGTTGAAAATAAGTGGACCCCGACTTTGGCTGGAGGCTTTGCAAGGCCACGTGCTTGCATCTATGGCCCAACGGTGTGGGGGAAGCTTCCACCTCTGATACCACTGCTCTGGCAACGTTTCGCTTCCAGCCTTACTTCAGTGGTGGGGTAGCTGGAGGAGCTCCCTCAGGTATTCTTCTATGATGGCCTGCACCACTTCTCTGACCACAGTGCTGATGGTGTTGTGTGGCACCCTCCAGCCCATATCTGCAGATGCTCCTGTACGTGGTTCCTGAGGCCAGTGTGGCGCGCAGAGTCATGGCCACCTTGAGCCCAGGGTCCAGGCTTGTGCCAGAAAGTTGGTGCTCTGCTTGGTCAATCTGAGTGTCACCGCCTTCACAACTTCGTCAAACATGGCTGGGAGGCATCCTCATGAAGTTCTTGGAATGCACAAGTGTCTTCGTTCCTCAGCTCCACCATCAAGCTTGTTGAACAGCCTACTGTGCTCTTCTCCCGATCCATCTTTTGGACCCAGACGCTTCTTGGCTGCCTCTTTTCTTTACGGAGAAACAGTTTGAAAGAGCCTGGTAGATGGCTTCGTAACGTTTGCAGAACGATGGTGGCTACCAAAAGGACTGTGTTATGATCTCATGGTGGAGATGACTGGATCCTGTGGAAGAGCAGAAGCCAGATGAAGGCTGAAGAGGTCTGCACAGGCAAGGCTGCTGGTCTGAAAGTGAGAATCCAGATGAGTTGCTCCCCCCCTTTTTATAGCAGTATAGGTTTCCACTAGGTGCCTTTTTGCAAATACTCTAGGCATCCTCTAGACAGTCCTTAATATCCGAGATAGGTTCCTCTCAAACATTTTTTCGCGTTTTAATGCTTTCTTTTGCGAGCTGCATCCGCTTTCATCCTTTCTCTGTCGCATGCTACTAACGCTGCGCGTCTTTCTCGCCGTTCCGTTTCACTTCCTCCCTGTGTCCGTTTTCCGCTGGAGCGGATGTGAGTTGGGCGGATGCGCAGCCGGATGCCTAGCGGATTATAGCGATGCGTAACGGATGACGACGAATGTAGAAAGGATGTTCCCCGTATGCGTTGTGGATTGCAGAACGGACGCGTTGATACATTTTCCGCTCAAAAGTTTGAGCAGGTCAAAAACTTTTTGAGCGGGATGGAACCTCAGTCGACGGAATGCTGTACGGATAGAGAGGAATGAAAAACGGATAAGGCATGGAAGTACAAACAGATGAATCACGTCTAACCAACGGATGGCAAGTGTTTCTCTCCATTTTACATCCTTTTTCCATCCGTTGGTGCAGTGTGACATGGGCTTTAAATAAAAATTACATGCTGAAAAAGCAGCCATGCATCTAATCTTTGGAGTAAGTCTTGATATAGAAGCATTTATAATCTTGAATTCTGCAAAAGCTTTGTGCAAATTAAAATAAAATAGACATATTTACAAATTTCAACACTCACACGATCAGATTTTGCCTGTCTTTAATTACTGATCTGTGGAATTTGTCTTCTTCCTCATAAAATAGTTTAAGTTTCATTTCTGGATGGGATCCAGGGAACTCAGTGCTATTGTCATTTGAAATCACTCGGGAGTTTATGGAGGAACTGCTGCAAATATGGCAACACACCAGACCAAAAGTCATCAAGTTGCATTGCCAAGATTACTGTTTCCACTAAAAGATATTTATTGTACTGATTAATATTTCAACAATTAATCATCTCCGTTTCACCCTATATTACCCCAATCCCTCTCCTTCTGTTCTAGTGAACTATTTTCTATTGAATGATTGATTTTTATTGCTATATAGGAACACACCTAAGCACTTTTCATTTAAACAACCCTCAAATAATGTTGCTCTGGGAAATAGTTTGCTAAAAGGAAAAATGACACTTTAAAAAATGTTATTTGTGATGCATCAAAATCAGATTTTCCTTTAAATACTAATACTGGTTAACAATATATGAACCAGGAAATAGTGCACATAATGTATCTGCTTAATTTTTAACAGGCAAATGATATGACTAATGTCACTACGCATTGTTCTGGAGATTATTTGACTTAAATTATTGGTGAACATCCCAATATGTAATAGCTGCAGTTTAAACAGCTTGCCAAAAGCAGAGACAAGAATCAGATAAAGAACATCCTGATTTCTAACTCCAATACATAATTAACCATTGCTTCTCACTTTTAGAGTCGTTTCATTTAACTTCCAAACCAGCCCAAACTGCTATTAGGTTACTCTAATAGCTGGGTGTCAAGTATCAAATGTTGTTAAGAAATCAAATAAAACTTTTAAACTAATAGTAGTAGTATAATAATAGTATCTAAACGGAAGCTACCCTAGATTGAGTCAGATCAGGTCCTGTTAAAAAAAAAGCAAGCTTAAGAGAACCTCCTCAAAATATGGAGGTTGCTCAATATTTTAAGATTTTGGAAACATACTATCTTACATAGACAGAAATGTTATTGTTATCCTTCATTTTCTCCTAGCAAATTTCAGCCTTCCTGCTGCAGGTATGGACTACAGGCGCCCTCTATCCCAGGAACAGTGGGTTAGATTGATTGAATGAAGTCAGTCGCTCTTTCACAATCTTATCACATCTTAAGGATGCTGTGAAATCAAAAAGATAATATGAATGCAAAACAAATACAACTCCCCCATATAAGTATTGGAATCACAAACTGTGAGTCTCTATAAGCTTTGCTTGTCTGAAATGTTATATACTGTGGCAGTATAGCATATTGGATTTTGAACTATTTTTAACAGGTGCAAGAATTCCAGACAGCATGTAGATCTGACAAGCAGCAATCAAAGCATGCCTGGGGCTTTAAAAGTGTCCTAGCTCATTGAAATGAGATTCAGATAGAAGCTGGGACATCCAATACCAGTCTATGAAACCTAATGGAACTCTGAAACCTGATGCAGTTCCATTAGTACATTATCCCCACGTTGGAGCCACTCCAAATCACTAGTCTGGAAGCTCTGCTATAAGGTGCATTGATTATTTAAAACAAAAATAACCAGGAATTGATAGCAACTTCTATAAATATTGTTATAAAGTCCATGTTAATATTTTATTTAATATTTAAAAGTATTTGGCACACAAAGCTGAAGTTTTAGGGATAACTTAAAGTATCACCAGCAAAAGTGCTGCTGTTTGGCAACTCATTCCAGCAAAGTTCAAATATAGATATTGTGAGGTGGAAGCAGATAAAAAAAAACCACCAAAAGATTCGTTGATCCAAGGAAAACAAGGTTTTATTCACG